>BMAO01016288.1:0-34882 GCA_019973975.1 Trichonephila clavata | reverse complement strand
ATTTGGAAAATATTTTTTAGTGTTACAAAAAGTTTGTTATATTTTTCTGAAATATGGGTGTGAATTTTATATTTCATTTATCGTGCCTTATTTCTTTATTTTGTACTCTGAATGTTTAATGTCAGTTGTCTTTTGTGTTGAAACTTTAAGGGTTCGAGGCGGGAGTATATGTTAAATCATGAAATTTGATATGCTTACACATCTTTCACTGGTAACTTTCTCAACATCCAGGAGTGAGGTCACAATAGACATTCCTTTCACCCATACGATGTCCAGTGTCAGCTATCCAAAAGGGGACAGGGGTAGTAAAAGTTTTAATGGATAGAGAGCCACAAGAGATGTTTTTAGTCTTGAATGTAGTTACTATTAGTTAAAATATATACTTGTGATCTCCACCATCAGTGGACTCTTTTTCGAAGAAATTGGCCCACTGAAATGGGCCATTTCTTACATTTTACTCGTTTGAAATAATAATAGGTATTTATTTACTTAATTTCGAATTATTTTGTATTTTTAAGGCTTAATATATATATATATATATATATATAGGATGCATTTTTGTTCGTCAGAATTATTCAGGTTTTATAGTTGTGTATTGATGTGAACACAATTTATCTTTTTTAATTATAATTTCTGGCTTTGGAGAGGGCCTGCATTTTCCACTTTGTCCAGGGCGGCAAAACTGCTAGAGCCGGCCCTGATGGTATCGATTTTCCCTAATGTGCAGACATACTTTTGAAAATATATTTAACAATACCGATACCAAATGTATCAGGTGAGTGATCTTTTTCAGTTTTAAGGCGCGTTAAAATTATTTAAGAATGCTATGGGAGAGGAGACAAGATGAACAACCTTGATATATTACGTAAAAAATAAGATTTTTTGGACAAAATAGACACGGGAAAAAATTGATGAATTTGCCAAAAAGAAATCAAGACATAACGTTTTACAGCAAAATTGCACAAGCTCTTTAATAAAGTTTTTAATTTTTTTTTAAAGTTAAGGTTTATCTTGAGCAATTGAGTTTCAATATAGCTATACATTTTATTACGAGATTTTAAGTTTAACGAACCTTTTCACTATTTTAGTTTTTTACTCTTGAATTCATGGGCCTCAAACCTTTTACCGCCAGGGGCCTCCAACTAACTTAATCCTTCTCTGTCTTTGTATTGGAATCAGATCTCGAACGCCACTTATATAAATGTCGAAGTTTCAGTGTTATTTAAAAAAATTATTTCAGGATATTACTGGAATCTGTCATTAAATGTAATTTTCTAATATATAAAAGAAAGTTTTTTTTTAAAAAATGAAAATGAAATGAATTTAAGGCATCAGATAATTCAGTATTATAAAAAGGTTTTTTCGACTGGAAAACACCCTAAATTGTATTAAAATGATTTCCTCCTATGTATGAATTTCACAAACTCCCCAGTTATTTCATTTCATCTTACTGTTTCCATAAAATTCATCAGGTTTAGAAAGTTTTATTGCAATTTTTATATTCATTTGCTTGCATTAGAATTTATATTTGGGTCAGGCTAAAAAAAATGGGCTTTCCAAATGAGCTATGGTTTCGAATCTTGATTTCATTCACGATCCTTTGTTTTGAATATTGTAGTATGCTTCATGTTAAACGAAATTGATCCTTGCAATCCTTAGACGGCGTAATATGGATGGGAGAAACGAGATACGGTGTCACATATTTGTCACTAGCATTTCAGAAATTCGAGGTACTGCGTCGCCTATCCAAATTAAAATTTCAGTTGTTTGTGATTACAAACCATTCATTTATAGTGCTAATATTACCTTTAATGAATATGTTAAGTGTATTGAAATCAGTAATTCAAGGAAGAAAATTTTGAGAAAATCCCTTAAGTAGTATAAATACTTTACTGTAATAAACTAAGATTTTCTGACTTACAAATTAATGCAGCATATAATACGAAAGTCATTTATGAAAATCATTTTCATTTACATTATTAGGAATAAATGTATACATTCCATATTATATTGTCAACCACGTTGAAATATTTAGTGAAAACATGCACAGATTATCCAGAATATAAACGTTTTTGAAGAATGTTAACATTTTGACTTGAAAATAATAAAGTAACTTCAATTTTTTTAATTAATGGTCGTTACACAGTAAACGTCATCCTATTGATGCGAGCTGCTAATTTATTTTTTTCTACTTTTCACAATACATCAAATTTAATGAGTTAATTCCATTTATTTAATACTTAAATCCATCAAAATATATTTAATATTTTTTAAGAGATGTCAGTGGTACTCAATGGCGTAAAGTACACCCCCCGCATCACAGGGAGGCCCAGGATTCAAGGGGCCCATAGCCTGAATGATGTCAAATAAGTAATCCTTTGTAAGATCCGGCTTGGGGCTTAAAACCAGACTTTATAGGGGGCCCCTAATATTTTCCGTTAGACATTTGGTGGTACTTAAAAAACTTTTGAAATGACTGCCCCCTTGTAAGCCCATTACAATCAAATTTATATTATCTGAGACTGCCGGCTCTAGCAATTTTGCCGTCCCGGACAAAAATGAAAAATGCCGCCCCTCTCGCCAAAGTAAAAAAAAAACTATTATTAAAAGATAAAAATTGGTCATAAATGCACACCTATAAAACTTGAATATTCCTTGCGAAGAAAAAGAGAGCTAACAGTTCATATATATGTATATATATATATTAAAAACTAAAACATAAGAAATTACCACTGGTTTTTTTTTTCTGACTTTTAATTCTGAAAACTTTCTGATCAATTTGTTCAGCTATTTCATGTTCGATAGCCAATGTAGCTAAGCCATTTAATCTATCTTTAAAATTTGTGAACTGTAAGAAATTTTTTATTAATTTTAATTTTGAGAAACTAATATCTACACTTGCCAAACTTATTAGCAAAGAAAGTAAAATAAATGCAATAGCAAGATTTGGAGCAAATTCTAAAACAGAAATAAATTTTAAAACTTCAACTAGGCTTTTTTTTTTAAACTGACATTTTCTCATCTGCTCAATCAAGCGCGTTTACATCCAATGATTCTCCGTCGGTCAACATCAGGCCTGCCCCGCATATCTAGTAAATTTAGCCCTAATTTTTTTTTTAAGTTTCTCAACTATTAAATTTGAAAGTTCTCTTCCAGTTAATCTTTCAACTGGAAGGAAACCAAAAAAAAAAAAAAAAAAACTTCGTTAGAGTTAGATTTTTTAATACATGTATACCTTACCATAAATGTCATTTGCTCGATCTTGCTGGCATCAGGGGCGCAATCTAAAATTATCGAATAATATTTAGCTTGTTTAATTTTATGAACAATGTGTAATTTAATATTCTCATATAAAAGAGAAATTATCTCGTTCTGAATATTTTTCCCTAGATAGTGTACTTTAACTTCCTTTTCCAAATTTTCCATAACAAAAAAAAAAAAAAAGGTATTTTTAAAATTTGGTCCAAATGCCGCCCCGGACATGGGTCCGGTTTGTCCGACCCTAGAGCCGCCCCTGTCTGAGAAGTCCTAAGTTTTTGTATGTATTCTAAGGGGAAAAAATTTCTAGTGCTCTTCTTAAAAAAATTCGCATTTATATTTATATACGAAATGTTCACTTAAACTTTTTGCTAGATATAATTTAACAGAAATACTTTTATAAATTTTGTATAACATATTTTTTACGGTTCAGTTTTATTAACTTAAATGTTTGAATTTTACTGTTGCATTGACAAAGTATTTTATACGTGCTTCAGCATTCGATTTTTAAGAAATGTAAAAGAATTTTGTATACGAATTTGTATCTTTAATTTCTAAATAAAATATAAACTTTGTACTTTTAAAATCTTTTAATTACATGTTTCGAAAATAAGATATAAATGTTTGTCATGCATAACATTGTTTGCAGCTTCTTGATCTTACAAATTTCTGAGTGCATGTGAATACTTGGTACATATGATGTTAATTGTATTGCGATTTACGATTACTTGTAACAAAATGAAGCTCTTATAGCCTACCTAGCGAATTTTTGAAATTGCATATGAAGTTTTATTTTTCACTTTTTTCAGCAAAGTGCAAACTTTAAAGCATCAAAAAAATTTTTGTTATGGAATTATTCAATTTTTTTCTATAGCAAAAAGTATGAACACAAAAAGAATAAAAACTTATTGGCTTTCTTCCTTTCTCATTAGATAACTTTTGAAGGATGTGTACAGTACAGTCCTACATTCTTTTATAAAATTGAAAACGGAAGAATGCTTATGTATTCTGAAAAAACCTAAAATTTTTTTAAATTTATCTTCTATTCAAGTATTTCTTAAAATTAAAGACAAATTTAAACAATGAGAGAAAATCTTTCCTTTCCTTTGTGTATATGGTGTTGCGAATTTTACTTATTGAAAATTTATGCTATTTTTCAATTTTTTTCGTTTTTCCAAGTGTTACTTGAAAATAAGCTTCAGGTTCCATAAAAAATGCATCTTTAACTTAAACAGAAAGCTATTTCTTCTTGATAATTTTTTAATGACAGAATTATTCATAATAAGCTATTTTCCTGTTTGAGTATTTCGCCACCACTCGTATCTATAGTATCTTATGTAATTTTGTCCCACTCCTCTGTTCTTTTGCAGGTTGTTTTTTTAAAAAAATAATTATAATAATATTGTATCATTTGCATGCTTATTTTTTGTATCGTTTTCTATCTATCCCATGTTAAACCGAACCTGGTTAATCTCTCTCACTAAAGTTTACTCAGGAAAACTCATACACATACATGTAAGTAGTATGTAGCTTTACTTTCCTCTGTTCTGCGTGAGTGAATTTTAACATCACCCTGTTCAGTTACACGAGGGATTTTAGCGACGAACCTCGTAATTTTGAACCATGGTCAAGTGACGAAGACGACACCCGAGCTGGCATTCCCTCTCCTAACCACCACACCACACCAACGGGAGGACATTTGAGCTGTCGACAGATTTGACATCCATCTTCCCCTACACGGCGGGTCTTCAGTGGTACTGGGCTCGAACTCATGACATGCCAGCCACGAGTCTGTTACCTTGACCACTAGGCTAACAGTGCCACTTCCTATGTTCTGCAGAGCATAATAAAGGGTTTATTTTAAAGTAGCTTTGTATATTTAAAATACTAATATATTTTTACTTGATAAAGCCCAATCAAAATAGGACCCTCGGTTTTTTGTTGTTGCACTAGGGTCTTTGGTTACCTAGTTACGCCCCTTATATAACTCTAGATTAAATTTTTAAAAAATTATAATAGTGTATTTCCAATGCGAACAGTCTGGAGAGTAAAATGTCAACTCAGGTGTCATCCTCCTCAATTCACCGTGATTTAAAATTGCGAAGTTCGTCCCTCTATACCCCTTACATCGTATCGCCCAACGAAATTCAATCAGAAATTAACGAAAAATCTATTTGTTTACTTTTATTATAGTAGAAGTTTCTATTCACATCTATATTTTTTATTTCAGAGAGCGCAATTACTGTTGGATATTGATTAGGTTTGCTTTCAAACGTTTCTAGCATTCTGTATTAATTTTTAAAAATACGTTTCAAAAATAGATTTTTACAATGTATAAAGGTACTATCCTTCCTTACGTGTTTTTAAAAATTACATATTTTTTGGAAAAAAATTGAATTTTATAAAAACGACAAGTTAAATCAATGATTTTCAAACATTCATTTTTTAAATTACCTAAAAAGGAATCAGCAAAAAAGTAAACGAAAAATATTCATATTTCTTAGAAAATTTAAAATATGTATATGTGTTCTACTTCTATGGTCATTTTGCTTTGACCTTTTTTATCTCGCTATAATCTTAAATAAAGTTTTCACACTCCGTCGAATAGTTATAAAATAGACTTCTAAAATAGAAGCATGACTTCGATATTTTTCTCTTACAATTATATTTTCATTAAATTTCTCACAAACAAATTCTGTTGAAAAACTTAATAAAAGTGTAATAATGATAATGTTTGATGTGCAGCATAATGAGATACATAATAGCAATTATTTTCCAGTATTTATTAAAATGTCTATTTTTATGTTATTACCTACTTTACAAAAACTCACAAAAAATTATTAATCCTGTTACATTTAAACTATTTTGCGTTCTGATCAAGATAAAGCGTTAAAAATATCTAGCCAAAATAATAAATCAGGAAAAAAGAAACAAGAAAAAATGTTCCCAGGTTTTCATAATACGCAGATTGTCCTGTTCCTCTTCAAAGTGTTGTATAATAGCCCCCCCCCTGTGAATCATGAGATGGGTCAATTACAAAGGAAAGTATTGCATTCACCATCTAAGATAGGAGATAAAAGCCTGACTGGCTAGGCGCTCCTATAGAAAACTTCCCTGTAAAAGGAAAGTATTTAAGGAGTGGAGACAAACTAACATTTCTTCCCCCCCCCAGGAGGGTCCATTTATTAATCATACTGTAGCACCACACTTTCCTCTCTTTCATAGCAATTCTCCAAATAAAATATCAAAAAAATTAATTTGAATAGAGGCATGATAGAAAAATCAAAAGTATGAAAAAACATTCACTTTGAAATAATGGGGAAACAGTGAAAGAAAAAAAAAGAACAACAAATTAAATTTACATTCAACCATTATTTTAATTAAATTCTTTTTGTTTTTAATAGAAAGGACTGAGAATTATTGGAGTAATTCAATATCATTCATTTTCAGTTTTCATGTCCTTAATTTAATGTTACTGAGTTACACACAGCAAAGATTTTGCCACTTTCTTCTAGTAAACTAAGGTAGTGATTTTTCCCTTTTGTGAGCATAATTTGTCCAGGCATAGAATGTTCAATAATACATTAAATTTGAAATAGTATATGGCTGTGGAAATTATCTAAAATCTGAACTTTTAAATAACTTCAGCAATAAGTTTTAAAATTTTAATTAATCATGAATTGTACACAATTTATTAAAATGCTTTTAAAATTTCAGAAATATAATCCCTGGGTTAGAGTTGGAAAGATAGTAGTGTTTTGAAAAAGAAATTTAAAAACTGAATTCATATCTGCTTAAATAAAATAAAAGAAACTGAATACAAAGAAGTATAACATTTCAGTCAACACTGAAATTCTAAAAATCACAGCTTCCTGTTGTGAATGTGTGGAATTTAGGAAAATGAAATGTATACAAAGTATACAACATAAAAAGTATACAAAGATAGCATGTCAAGTTATTGAGAATTTATACATATATTGACAGAAATTTTATACATATGAAACAATTTTTTACAAATACTTCCTCACTAAATTATATATATATTGACATAAAAAATAGTTAAGAGGAATAGTGAGCAAATATTATTCCTTCCTATCAAAAATGCCTTTTCAAAATGAATAGCTGCTTCAATATATTAAGATGGCAAAGATTTTGAAGTTCAAAATGTAATGTATATATAGATTTTTTTTTACAAATAAATTATTTTATTATAGTTATACTGTGGTGAGGTAGTATGTTGGTCAAGAAATATTTATACCAAAATAAACAATTTTTGTTTTATTTTTTAATAATGATATGTTTTTAATACTTATATAAAAACAAATTAAAATTAAGTATTCATTTTTTTAAAAAATAATAAATCTGCAACCCTTTTAAATTATTTTGAAGTACCTTCATATTTCTCAAAAGCATGAATATTTTTCAGAGCATCTTTTTCTATTATGATCTTATTTAAGTCAGGGCAGTTTTGTTACAAAAAGCTGCTGAATTGTTCATGGTGCTAAATACTGGCTAAGTTGCAGCCTTAGTGCCAGGAAGAAAAAATGGGGAACTCTGACACTTTTAAACATTTGAAAAATTATAACTTCAGGTTCTTATTAAAATATGCAGTTATATTTTCATCTACCTCTGAAATTGGCACATCTTATTGGACTAAGTGAAGGCATTTCTGGACAGTGTAGCATTGATAATTAAAAAAATATATGCTATAAATTTAGGACGAAAACCGAGTAGTGAAAAATTGAAGCAAGCACTGAACATTCGGAACAGTAACGGGAAATTTGGGATAATGTACAATCAAGTTCAAAGGAAATTATTAAAGGAATTAAACATGAGAAAGAAAAAATGTATTAATCTTTCTTTTTAACAACCCCCAAATTAAAAAAAAAAAGGAGGAAGAAAAACTTATACATTTTTCTTCATTAAAGTAAAATTTTCAGGAAAAATCAATCTCATTTTTTAAAACAAATATTTAATTTGTATATCTCAATACATCAATTTCAAATTTTTATTTCAAGAAATTATAATTCAATGAAAGAAAACAGCCACTGTCATGTAATAATATATTCCTATTATTAGAAATCTTATTTTTTTTAAAAAAGAATTCTGTATGAAAAAAAAATTTTTTTTTCAAAACCTATAACAAAACCTCGTTTTCACTGGAATATGTGTTCCAAGCAAAATATACATTAAGGTATTTTGAAAATTTAGCATTATTTTCCTGCCATTAATAATTAATTTTGAAGTACTGAAAACTTATTTTAAAATTATCTCTACTCAATATAGCTAAAAAATAATAATAATACTGTTTCATGAAATTTACTTTAAAATTTTTTTTAAAAAAAAGTACATCAATACTACTGATGATTGAAATGATTATAATACTATACTTTTTAATAATTTTTTAAAAATGTTTTCAGTTTTATACTACAGAATTTTAAGTTTAATCACGTTTTAAGCATAGCTGAAATATGAATCTTATTGTGAACAATGTTTATAATGAATTTTGAGCAAAGTAAGAACAGAACTGAAAAATAAATTATCCCCTTTATATATTAGCTAAATCACAATATAAACATAATTTTGGACTGTTTTTTAACTGAAAAATTATATGGAATTGAAGTCAATTTTTGTTTAGCATAAGCTGAAAATAATTTTAATTCTAAACAGTATTTAAAAGGCAATGCATGTAATTCCTACCATTTTATAACAGTCAATATGATATAGATAAATATAAAACACAATTTTCTTCTTTTATCATTAATACATATATATAATTATTATATTATATATATCAATATTTTTCTAGTTATGTTTCTTAGAATCTGTTTTCTATCATTTAGCTTTGTGGGTAGTATAATTTTGTCTTATTATTTTTTTTTCATTTTATTATACTATATATAATATAAGAATTGCTCTAAATGAAAATATGATTTAATTTCAGCTGCAAAAGTTAAAAGGATTTTGTAACAATAATCCTCAAGTGTCTGTTTAGAAAAAAATTGCTAAACCTGATTCAAATGTTATAAGGATTAATAAAAATTCACTAAAAATTGCAAATAATCAAAAATATATCAATAAACTAAAATATTTTACTCTTCTATTTTAAGTCTACAATATAGTTACAGTTCTACATTTGTTTTTCCAGTTTCATTTAATATTTTTAAAAATTTAATCTTAATTTTTATTTTATAAACATACCATATTTCTAATGTGAACTTGTATACAACAAATAAACAATAAAAACATATTTATATCTTAAAATTCAAACAAAAATTGAAAAAACATTGAAATTGTTCAGTAGTAAAGTTATAAACAATAAACGCACAATATTTATAATAGGTTATTAGATTCACACATACTGAAACACACACTCAACACAGCATATTTAAAAAATACAATACATTGCACTTTTTTATTGTAATTATTTTGAAAGTAGCCAATAATTCATAACTAGCCAAATATAGCAACCCAAAAACAGAGAAATTTGAATTCCAACTCTGTCAAAAATAGGAATAGGTGCTGCCAACGAAATCGCGCGTTACACGTCCGGCCTTGTTTGTTCCTTTTATCTATCAGACTTGAATTTATCTGTTTCCTCCAAGAGGATTATTACCGGTCAACCCTCATTTGAAGTGAACTGATATCACTTGTTTTTATTTTGGTCGTGAGAATGAAAATTGGGATTTTGTATATATTTACTTTCTTTTGAAATAGTTATAACGTATTACTTCTCAAATGATCGTTATCAAAATGAAGTTTATCTGCAGATTCAAAAACTTACTTTATGTTTCCAATAAACGGCATTTTTCCACTGAAAAAATAACAAATGAATCAGTACGTATTATGAAAAATGATCTATTTAATAAGGAGAAATTGCGGCAGCAATCTTTAATAACTCGTGTCGAAAAGATAGAAATTAAATATCGTGGTGTACCATCGGATTGTACACTTATTATGAATAAAAATATGTCTACTCCATATAACTGTGCAATGCACATGCATGAAATGTTGTGTCAGAGGTCTGTTCTCGCAGAAGTAAATGGACAGCTGTGGGATATGCATAGACCTTTGACAGAAGAATGTGAATTGAAATTTTTAAATTTTCATACAGCACCCGATCCTCTAAATAAAGTATTCTGGAGAAGTTGTAGTTTTTTATTGGGTTTGATCATTGAAAAAGCTTTTAAAGATGAATACTTCATTGATCTTCACAGTTGGCCCAAGCCGAATATAAAGAGTGGAAGTTATGTTTACGATGCTGATGTTGGCATCCCTAACTGGATGGCTTCAGCTGAAGAACTGAAAACTCTAACAACCATGTTTTGTAAACTTATTAATGAAGATAACAATTTTGAAGTGCTGGATGTGTCTGAATCATTAGCAATGGAAATGTTTAAATACAATCGTTTCAAGAGTCAACAAATACCTCAGTTAGCAAAAAATGGCTCTGTTACATTGTATCGGGTAAAGGATCACATTGATATAAGCTGTGGCCCAATGATTGCTAATAGCAAAATGGTTGGTACTTCACAAGTTACGGCTGTTCATCATTTAGACAGAGACTGTGGATACAGATTCCAGGCTGTATCAATCCCAAAACAATTAACATTAAATAGTTTTGCTTTTAGTGTACTTGTAGATAGAGCTAAAAAACTAAATGAGACTGGATTAGCATCGGATTTAGAAGAGAGAAATCATCTATTAGGATGAACAAATATTGTTTTTCATGCATTTAATTTTTTTCACTCTTAAATCAAGGACTTACATTGACCTTATCTTACACCCATTTCTGATTTCAAAAATAACATGACTCATTTGTAAGAAAATCTTGTAAAAGAATGTTAATAAATTTGTCATTTATTTTAGAGTCATTAATTAAGAACTGTGATCACTGAATTCAGATGTATCAGAACCATACTAATTTGTTTTAGTAGAGTAAATTTGATCAGGTAATTGATAGATTATGATGATAATGCTATTTACTTAAATAACCATTTTAACCCCTTAAATGCCGAGGTAAAGTTATGCAAACTGTTCCTTAGTGCCACTGTTTATAATTCTGGTGTGTATAGTTATGCTGTGTATGTAAGGAAAAGAAAAAGTACTAATTACTCAATCCTTTGCAAATACTGTCAGTCATTTTATTGCATTCTAAAGTCGTGGGAACAGTTTTACTGATAGCAGCAAAGGATCGTACTTGTGAAAAGTATATATATACATCATGTGCAGTTAAGAGGTTATAAGAACATTATTCTAGATTGGTTTCATTGACCCTAAATATGACTTCAGAAAAGGTAAACTGTTATCAAAATCTAATAAGTTTTAAATTTTAATATATGACTGAAAGTGAATATTTACTTCATTGGATCCATAACATTAGATTCTTAATATATTAATCATTAAACAAATCTATTGTTATTTTTTTAAAAATATATATATTTTTTTTTGAATTTATTATTAACAGTAGAATTTCTACCCCCCCCCCCTTTTCTTTTTATTGTAGCAATTTTTTGTATTGATGCATAAAATCAGCCTTGATGAAAGTTGCATTAATGATTAGATTAAGTTTTAAATGTGCAATCTCTATATGTTCTGTGTTTATTTATGGACAGCAGATTAACCTTCTGAATATATCCTGTACTCAAAGGAAAAATTCCCAAAACATCTCTGACAATTTAATTCACCTTCAAATAAGCTTTTATTTTGGTACTCTTCCGTTTTGCCAGCACAAATTTCGCCGTTGGTGTTATTGGTTTGACAACACACAATATACATATAAAAAAGGTTATTACTAATTAGTTTTTCATATATTTTTGATGTATCATGAAAAAGATGTCACTATTAAGAAAAGACTGCAACTTTTTTTTTGAAAATATGGTGGCAAAAGGTTACCAGCAGGAGTATTCTGTTAGACATCAGTTGTATCATTTTTGGCGTCTTCATAACTTGTGCTGGCGAAACAGAAAAATACCACTATTTTTTTCTTGTATCAGTAAGTTTTTATTTTACCTACAATATATTGTACTATATATTTGTCATACGGGACACCACAGCTCAGACAAACAATATTTTCTAAGTAGATGATGAACACTTTTATGTTCATTCCGTCAAGTTTTTCCACAGGAACTTAGCCCTATTATGTGTCAGATGACTTTGGAGATGATCTGGATCTTGTTTGGAGTGTTGGTAAACAATTTTCTATACAAAGTGACTTAAAAAGTGCTCCCCTTGCTACTATACATTGCAGATATCCTCTTGACAATTGGTTCCATGTATACACAGATGGTTCAGCAGGTGCTGGAGCCTATTCAAGTGCTTTCAGTATTAGTTATCCTGTTGGAAAGTACTGTGACAATTTTGCTGGTGAGATAGCACCAATATCATTTGTGATCAATAAATTGGAAAGCTGTTCTGAACATAATATTGTATTTTTTATCGATTCTCAAGCTGCCATTTTGTCTCTAGCAAACTCAAGATATAATGAAAATGCACTAGTTAATTCCTGTAGGAAGAAATTAGCTGAACTTGGGAAGTCTAGAGAGAGCATTGCCCTCCAGTGGATCCCTAGCCACCGTACATTTCTAGAAATAAGAAAGCAGATAGGCTTGCTAATGCGGGATTTCTCATGTCCCAACCTGACTCTCCCTTGTCTCTGTGTAACATCAAAAGAATCATTTATAGTAAAATGCAAATTAATAGAGCCTCCCTGTATGGTGAAGCAGCTGCTAGTAAAAGGTGAAATATCTTATTTAACAAAAGTGGTAGAGTCCCCAGTTCCCTGCCTCAATCTGTTGGAGTTGCGTACTTTTGTTTACTTACTGTTCATGACTACTTGCAAAGGCATTTAAATTGCAGTGGAGTAAAGGATTCTGTTTGGTGCCCTCTGTGCAGCCAGGGTGAAATGGATGGTGACCACCTCAAGCACTGCCCTATTGGTTTCAAGTTTCTTGTAGACAACTCTACGGAGGCAAATTTTAATTCTTTTTATGCTTCGTCATCATTTTATTGGGCTGCTCTTCGACTAATGGCAGAGATGCTGAAGATAGGCATAGGATAAAAAAAATTTCCTCAGACATTTTTCATGAAAATCCATAGGTTTCATGTATGTCACTGAACAAATTTCTCATTTTACAATTCCAAAATCTACTTCAGCAACCCATTAATCAATATATAATCTCATTTTGCACAATAATTCCATTATTATAACTTCAGTGTGTGACATTTAATATCCCTGTACCCTTCTTTTATGAAGCAACTGCACTCTGATCTTTTCCTCTCTCTGCTCTAGTGTAAGGCATCTTATTTTTTGGGAGCAATGCATCCCGTTTTTTCCCTCTCTCTCAATATGTTCCTTCACTTAAATTGAATATAAACGGTGTTGTTTTTGTTGCTGGGAGACAAATTTGTTTCTTTAGTTATCTATGTCAATGGTCAACAACCTTTAGAACTTCATAGACCCCTAAATGTATAGTTTTATTTTTGGCAGACCACTAATATAATTAATTCATCACAATAACTATATTGTCACTTATTTACATTCCTTGAAAAGCAATATCTACAAAATGAAGTGTTATGCTGCCATTTTATCACAGTTACCAACATCCACTCAAATATTGCTAAATACACCTGCAAAAGTAGCTAAAAATTCACTAAACTCAAAAGAAATTTTTTAAAAGTAGTGGCTAATTTTTTTTTTTTTTAAAAAGGATCCATCCATATATTTTTTTTATCCAAAAAAAGTCCATATTTTGTTACTAGTCATTTTTTAAACTAAATATTCACAAAAATATGAATTATACTCTTAATTTTTCTGCAGACCATCTTAAATTTTTTATGTACCATCAGTTAGTGAACACCGATCTTTTTAGCATATAGATGCAAATTATTAAACATTCTCTATAGTAAATTTTATTTTGTTTTTTGTGTGATTTTTAAATTTGAATCTTTTTTCTTTTGAACAATCAAGTGACATTTAATTTTAAAAATTCCTAAGGGTTCACTGGTATAAAGTTGTATCTAATTAGTTTAAATATCAATTCATATTATACTTTGTGGTATTTGAGTGGCTGCAGTAGCCTAGTGGTTAAGATAACAGACTCATGGTCGGTGTGTCATGAATTAAAGCCTGCACTGCTGAAGACTCTTTGCCCCCCCCCCTCCATGCAGAGGAGGCAGATACACATTAAATTTGTTCGGGCTTAAATGTTGTCCCATTGGTGTGATGTGGAAGTTGAAGGAGAGGGTGTCATCCTTGTCACTTAACAATGGTTCAAAAATTACAAGGTCCATCACGAACCTTGTGAACCACGAACAATGTGACATTAATATTCACTCACTCATGGTATTTGATATATACTTGAAGAGAAAATTTGTTTTGGATGTTTCAGATTTAATTTAGCTGCAGTAGTTATTGTGGCAAACATTATTTATATGTTGAGTCCTGTGCCACTAAAGACTGTAGACAGCATGAGTGCTAAATCTGTCGAGACTCAAAGTCCTCATAATGTGATGTGGAAGTTTGGAGAGTAAGTGCCACAGAATCTAATCTTCATCAAATATCATTATTTTCTAAATTTCATCCGATAATATAAAATTAGAACATTCATTATTTTCTAACCAAAAAGAATTTGGACTTTCTATACCATTTAAGTTTTATACATGCAGTAGTTTGCTAATGCTATAAGTAACTTATTCAGTTTACAAATAATAAAATAAAAATTGGCAAAAAATTAACCTCTTTAGCTGTCAAGGAAAAGTTACACGATTTGCTCACCAATGCCGCTGATTTTTACAAAGGCTCATAGTTATGCAGTGTATTAGACAAATAGAAAAGGTATAAATAAATAAATTCTTTGAATTAAGTGGATCGTTTGCAAACACAGTCAGGTTCATTGTATTGTATTCTGAAGTCTTCAATATTGTTTAACAGATAGCAGCACAATGTAGACTCGTACTTTGGAAAAGCATTTATATACAACTAGGGCAGTTAACACACTGGCTGAGAGAGACATATGTATACACCTGCATCAGTTAAGGGGTTATATATAACATAATTCTAAAAAAAATTGAAATATTATTCTTGTGACTATATTTTAATTCTATTGTTTTTGTAGAATCATAAATCCAAAATACACTTGACCTCTTAAATGCAATCAAAGAAATACTACAAATGCAAATATAAGTTCAAAAGTTTGTGTTAAAGAAACTTCAACTATTTATTACAAAAGAAATCTAATCTACAAAAAAGTTATGTTGAAATGAAGCAAAAGTTCCTTTGAAATTGTCCTAACTTGAAAGCATTAATCCAAAAGTTTAGTTTCGCTCACACAATCCTAATATATTTCCTTATATAAGTAGAGCTCAGCGAAAATGTAATTGTACAAAAAGAAAAATATTCAGTGATACATTTTTGATTCCACAACATCCTAGTTTTTCTGATTGGTCAGGAATTAAATCATATCAAATATCTTTATTTATTTTTTGTAATTTTTGACAATTGCAAGCTTTTTACTTTGAAATTAATTTGTTGTTGGAGTTTATTTTTATTCAAATAAATATTTTATTTCCTAAGCCATATGATAGAAATTTTTTTTAAACTGAAATATTAATTCAATTCAGTATTTAATGAAAAATAAAATCTTAAGTCAGTCAAAATAACGTTTCATTTCTTAGGATTATTACTCTACTTTTTCCTAAACTTCAATATAAATGTAATTTGCATATAAAATTAAATTTTATTTTCAATCTGGTTAGCAAAATTTTGTCTCTTTGTTCTTCAAATACTACAAAAATGCAAATTTGTATTATTCCTCAAATTTGATTCTTATGACATTTTCATACAAATTGCAGTTCCTCAAATAAATTTATATTTCTTTTTAATTAAATCTCATTATATCTATTAAATATGTAATACATGCATGATTCTGTTCTTATACATTTGATTAAAATTTTAGGAAATATTTTTTTTCCTCACATTTCAAAAATCACTTTTCCCAATTTTCCAGATCTTTTAAAATTAATAACAGGAAATCTCCAAATTAAACCTTTAAACTATTTCAAAATGTTTTATCTAAAACCTTTTAGATTTGATGTTAAATTTAAAAAAAAAAAAAACTTTGACCATACCCATTAGATATGAATAAAAACCTATATAATATGTGGGTAAATTTAAATGAGCAATGTTATTCGAGTCAAATAAATTTTAACTTTCCATTTGGTTAAGTTACAATTATATAAACAACCAATATGCACATTTCACATTCAGTTTTGTTACAAGATGACCACACACATTCCACATTTAATTATTGATCCTTTTAATTTCTTTAGTAATATTTCTATTAAATTACTATGGATATACATAAATATTTCTCAAAGTATTGAGAAATAATTAACGCTAACTTTAAGATCAGAAATTGTCTTGCCTTTCAATTGCATGGTTATCAAATATTCCTCAAAATCAGGATCATCAGCATAATAATTCATATATTCTAGTGATAGAATGACATTGCAATCTTATGCAAACACAAGTATTTATTGTGAAAAAATGACAGCAAATAAAATCTTGTCTTCTGGTTTAAAATACATTTTTTCTTCTTATACTATGAGCTAACTTTTTATGTGTTAAAATAAAAAATTTATTTATGAAGTTTGAAAATTTAAAGATATATGATAAACAAATGTATGAATTGCAATGCTGCAAATTTCTATGAAGTTTTAGACCTTTACGTGTCGCACATGTGATCCCTGTGCTGCACGTAAAGGTCCAAGAAAACGCACCAGAGGACGACTCCAGCTGTATAATGTGGGAGCGCCTTTCGACATTTTAGGCCCACTTCCGAGATCATCAGACGGCAACAACAACATCCTGGTTGTCATGGACTACTTCACTAAATGGCCTGAAACCTATCCTATATCCGACCAAGAGGCCCCGACTGTTGCAGAGGTTCTAGTTCAACATTGGATCTCAAGATACGGAGTTCCTCTACAACTGCACTCCGATCAGGGAAGGAACTTCGATTCTGCAGTTTGCAAGAGACTGTGCGAGATACTCGGCATTGACAAAACCCGGACAACAGCTTTGCATCCTCAGTCTGACGGCATGGTAGAGAGGTTCAATCGGACCATCCTGAACAGCCTCTCTCTCCTGGTATCCAGTAATCAACAGGACTGGGACCAGAAACTGCCTCTTTTCCTGCTTGCCTACCGGAGTGCCGTCCACGAGACCACTGGCTGTTCCCCATCCCAGATGCTCTTCGGACGTGATCTTCGTTTGCCTGCAGATCTCTTGTTCAGCCGGCCACCAGATGCTCCTTTGGCGCCTGAGGAGTATGTCGAGAAACTCCAGGCACGGATGGAGGAAATGCATCATTTGGCTAGGGAAAGAATCGGCATGGCTTCAGAGAAGATGAAGACCCGATACGACGCAAGAGCAACCGAACACGACTTCCACGAAGGCGACAAAGTGTGGTTATGGAATCCGAAACATCGAAAAGGACTCTCACCGAAGCTGCAGACCAACTGGGAAGACCCTTACACAGTCCTGAAAAGACTGAATGACGTTGTGGTTCGGATACAGAAATCACCACACACAAAACCGAAGGTAATACACTATAATAGGCTAGCCCCTTACCTTGGCCAAGGAGACTAAGATCCCTAAGTTCAGACCATGGTCACTAATTATTTTGTAAATAATGTGATTTATGTAACTCTTTTCTAATTTCTTAGTTTTTTTTTAGTGTTGTAATTTATGTTTGTATTTTGAATTTATTTGCTTTTGCTGTTGAGTATTTGACTATTATGTGAATAGGTTATGTCCGTAAATAGATGCCTCTTACTCAGGGATTGTACTGCCCGGGACGTGCAGTCTTTGAGGAGGGGGCAATGTTACGAATTTTGTAACTAAATTGTTACGTAGATCGGGGTTCGAGGATTTTATGCAAAATCAGTCGTAAATAACAAGGCAATTCCTTAAGAGTGATGAGTATTTATTGGCGTAACTCAATCCTTGAAAATACAGGATTCAACAGAAAAATTCGCAGAATAATTAACAGAAGGATTTACACCTTCAACAGCACTCAGACACAATAAGCAGCGTCTAAAATTCACGTATGTTAATGACTATTCACAAGCACAGCTGAGCTTATCAAATTCAAGGCAAGTCTTCAAATCGCTAATCAAAACAGTGCTCACTACTCGCTGGTTAAAATCAGACTGACTGTTGCGGCGAGTCTCTCTCTATTTATAGCAGAGGCCGAAAATGTGTCTCAAAATGTGTTTTGCATGTAGTTTAAACTCTCATGCATATGGCAAAGACAGACTTAAACATATTCAATAGAATAAAATTTAAGTATTGGATTTACATTTTTTTAATTCATGTACCTGTACAAAACCCCTGCCATCTCCTAATGTCCAATATTTTTCTGAATTCATTCTTTATACTGTTTAAATAAATGTAACAAGCACAGCATTTTTAATGTTTTTTTGTAAGTAGCATGATGCATTTATTGTTACACTATTTCTTTAAAATTTTTGTTTGTCTTTAATAACTCGTTATATAGAAGGTGTTTTTAAAAAAATTTTATTTTTATTTCATAAATAAGGCTTATAATTTGATTGACTCCTGGATGATTCTATTAAGTATAAAAATAACACATATTATATTTTATGATACATGATTTTGATTTTTTTTATATGAAAACCAGATAAATCTTGAACTATACTAGATGAATTATACTAAATATAGTACACTTTAAATGCTATAAGACATTAAAGCATATCTTCAGAGTAAAATGTGTATTTAAATTAAAAAATAAAACTTTTATAAATGATACATCTATTTTGGATGTTCGTGTGAAATAAAACAAAATAAATTTTTTAAAAATACTTTGTTGAAAACTTTAATCAGGATCTTCCTTTCACATCTAATTTATAAATTATAACTCTGCCAAAGAAGTCTGTACTACTATTGAAAACTATTTTAATAGAATCTGTAACAGTATTCGGCATTGGAAATACTTTCAAAAAATTAAGGAAAAAACATGAAGATATTTAACATGCATCAAGCACAATATATATATTTGTTTAAGTGTCTTGCCTTGTAAGTTTTTAATTTATAAAACCAATAATGCATGCAATATTTTACTTGTTGATTTGAGTACGATTTTAACACAAGAATATTGAATGTTTAATAAAATAATTTTGGATAATATATCACAAAATTTCAGCTAAAATACTGTAATATCTACAGATTTACTAAGCATATAAAAATGAAAAATGTACCTGATAAACAATCACATAATTCCAACAAACTAAAGAAAAAACAGAATTTTAATTTTTTTCTTTATTTGAATTTCATTATTAAAAGCAAAAGGTAGATATTAAGGATTTATAAAATATGTGAAATATCTATACATAGAGACAGAGATGAAGAAAATTTTAAAAGGATATTTGTAAAGCATTGCTGTCTTCAGGATAAATAGAACAAATTTTATTCATTTCTCCATTAACATTCCCTTCAATCCAACATTCTTTGCCAGCAAATCCTCCTTGGAACTGAATATGTATTTCTTCTACAGTTGCAGATTGTGGAAAACTCACCTGCAGCCATTGTGGGCTTCCCTGAAAGTGAATATAAAATAGCTTAAGAAAATTCTTAACATTTTAATCTTTTAAGATAATTTTTATTATCATTTCAGTATTGTTCAACTTAAAAATAGTTTATCTTAATTCAGAGAATAATCTGGTATCAAAGAATGTTCCATTTTCAAATATGTATATACATATCTCAAGATTAGTTTGGAAAACACGAAGAGAAATTTTACACATATACCATCTTACTTTTTTTCACACTATCACATAAACAGCAAAATGAGTACATATTTTATTGATGTTGCTCTACAAAGCCACATGAAGTTCATTCACAACAGACCTCATAATTTTGAACCACTGTCAAGAGACAAGTATGGCCCCAGAGCTGGCACCCCCTTTCCTAACATCCACCCTACACCAACATGAGGGTTTTGAACCATAACAGATTTAACATTATTATTTCCTCTACAGGGTGGACCTTTGGAGGCACTAGGGGTTGAACTAATGATACAAGGGCCAGGAGTATGTGACCAGGACAACTAGGCTACCACAACTATGTGTGTAAAGTAACAAATTGTGATAATATATTTTATTATTTAATAAAATTTCGTTGAAACTATTCAACATGCCGTTAACAACCAATTAACTAAAAGCCACAAAATATACTATTGCACATTCCATAGTTATAGTTACCTGTCTTTCTGAATTACTATTGAATGATAGGAATGATACATAAGTGGCACATCCTGTAATTTAATCTTTCTACCCTGTATGAGTCAGCTAAACACGTTTCCAAAATAGATCTTTCGATATCTTCCGTAGACTTTAATTCTGATTGTTCAGAGTCATAGAGATAGAGACCTAGATATTTTTTTTAAACCACCAAGGGAAAAAGATCACATTATACCTGTCTGGGACAAATCAACCCACATTATTAACAAGCACAGAAATGAACATAAGAGAAGCCAATTTAAAATTTTTTATATATTTCATTTTAATGATTGGTCAATAGATGGCGTTAGTGTACTGAAATATAGAAATAGCATAATTAAGTGATCTGCTATTGCTTTTCTCCAATTGGTCTGCAACATGTTATGAGTGTCATGTGAAAAAATGTGACCAGTCATTGCTGCAGAATAATGTTATTTTAATCACAGGATGCAAGAAAACATTGATTACTTACAAATTCAAGATTAAACTGTGAATCAGGTCTAGAGTGCATTATACTTTGCTCCATTATAATTGTCATTTTTATAATGCAATACATCAGTTATCATAAGCAGTCTTACTGAAGAAAAGATTGGAAAACTTTTATAAGAACTAAATGATCAATTTAATGAAATGTTACTATGAATTGAATGAAACCCATGAATCCGATCACTTATCCATTGCAGAGATCTCTGATGACCTCAAAGATATTTTAAAACCAAAACGAGAAACGGTTCACAATTTGAGGTGCTTGTTACTTAATTCCCAAAGATCTCCATTCCTTACAAAAAGCATTTATCTTTTCATAGAAAGTTCTCATTTAGACAATATTTACAACAAAGCTAAACAGGAAATACTGAATCTAATCATGGTTGATGTCTGATGTTAAAAAATCTTATATTAACTCTGATGAAATGTACAGAAGAGCTTGACATAAAGTTAGGATGACATGATGAGTAAATGCCAAGTAAAATCAGTTCAGGGTACTGCTTGTAATATAACAGCATAATTTTTTTATAGATTATATGTTTACTGATGAATAATACTGAAGAGAAAATTAACTGTTGATGGAAACGAGTAGTTTATTCCTCACAACCAAAAATCACTATTATTGTTTTGGTTTTGAAAACATAAGACCTTTGTGTCATATATGCCTAAAAAATAAAAGTGTAATTCATCTATCCACTTTGCATCATGATGGAAATATTTTGCAAGAAAAAGAGGGGAAAAAACCCAAAATTTTGTTTTAAAATTAAACTAAAGAGGGAGCAATTGGATATGCATACATGGGGGAAAGGAATAATAGGATAGTATACATATACTTGGGGGGGGGGGGAATAAGAGGATAGTTGGAATAGTATTTTATAACACAATTGATCTGGCTGAAAGAACGCTTTTGATGTTTTTATGCATATTGATCCATCATATAATGAACACAAGGTTTTCAAAAAGGTGTCTTTTTTGTGAAGAACTTGAAAAGTATTTTAAAGAGAATCATAAAAAAAGTTAGAAAAATGAATGTGTTAGTAACAATAATGAATAAACTACCAGCAGCAAAAAATGAAGTTTGAAAAGTCAGAACACCTAAATAAGGAAAGTGTAAAGAATGTGGCAATTAAAAACATAAAAAAAAACCAGATCAGATGAGTAGTGAGCCAGATTTTTCTCTACGAAGAATATTTAAATATTTACACTAAATCTAGTTCACCAGAAAAAACATTGTTATTAATAATGTAATTACAATGTGAAAATAAAATTTACTGTACTTTCCCAAACATAACAAACAAAATATTATTAAACTAATCCTTTCCAATTTAAAAAAATTGATTTGTGCTTACTTCAAAGTTCCATGGAAAGAAATGTTCCTTTTTTAATTTACTTCTTTAATATTACCTAACTTGGTTTTCCCATTACTTACTTTTATTGTAGTGAATGCAACCTTATTTTCAGTTATTATATAAATACTTATTTGAGTGAATTTTATTTTAATTGAATTCTCTCATAAAAAATGAATGGATTACAAATTCAGATATTTATTTCTAAACATATTTATGAAAAATTTTAAGTATTGCATTATATTGGACCTTTTATAATATAACTAAAATTTATAAATTATTTTGTTTGCTTTTATATTTTCAAAATCTTTTACAGAATCAAGACACTGATCAAAGGGAGATTAAAACGAACAGTGCGAAAATAGAAACAGACTTTTATAAACTTGTTACAATAATAATTACTAATAAAATAAAAAATTAACTATATAGAAAAAAACATTTATTCAAGACTAGAGTAAATCTTTTCAAACTGTGTCAATCAGACCCACACAGGTAAAATGTGACATTTTTTCCAACAGGTTAGGAAGGTTAAAGGGCTTTAAAAAGTTGAATGTATGTATGTAACATGACAGGTAACATCACTATTTGGCATATCTTTAAAAAGATCAAGCCCTCAACCTATAAAATCATTGCATAACTGACCAGGCTATCATGGACCGTAATATATACCTTAATTCCTATGTATAATATGATTATGTTAATTTATATCTGACTAAGTACAGGAATGATTGAAAAATTCTTAGCATTGGCCCTAATGTTTTAAACTTATTTTGGGCCCCAAATTAACATCTTATGTCCAATTTACAAAAAAAAAACTGACAGCAAAAATAAATGACAATTAATGTACATTCCCAGCCTTCCACCAAGGCAATATGAAAGACAACATGATTGTAAGAGCAAATAATATAATAAAAATACAGATTACATGTTCATGAAATAGCTATACAAACTATAATTATTTGAACTAATTAATAAATACAGCTTATATATTTAATAGTACAATGCCTATATACCTATATGTGTTTTGTAAACTATATTTGAACAATGTTGTAGCTAAAAACATTTGATATATATACATTATTGTACATACATTAAGTAACAGAAAAATTATGCAGTACTTACGTATTAGTGTCACCCCGGCAAAATTGGCCCCATGGAAATCGCACCATGATTTCAAAACAAAAAAGAAAAGATAGTAGCATGTTTAACATGAAAAAAAATTAGTTAATTTTAGAAAGAAAATGGCATGATTCATGTAACGCCAATTTGGCTACGGTAAAGCTAATACACAAGAACAGATAAATTTTTTTAAATGGTACAATCGCTTAAAAAATGTTTACAAAATTTGGAAATATATAATAAAGATGAATAATATTTCTATAAAAACTGCACTATTTTTGCAAATATACATGAGAATATTCCAAAATTTAAAATGAATCTGGCAAGAAGTTTAAAATATATTAAAATCAGACTTTGTTAAAAATTTTATGATAATGTGCTTTTGTCATAGTAAAATTCTAGAAATAATGCAGAAGTAATGCAAGGATTTCAGCTGTTTCTCAGACAAGGCAACTGAATGGATCTGCAGAAATTGCATTAAAATAGAAAGCATGTTTCATACAATCACCAAAAACGTAGAGGCTGAAAAATTGAGTAAATTTTGCAATTTATTACTATAGAAAGTAGAATAATAAACAACATACTTGCATACAATATATTTATACAATATTACAATAAAAATAGTACAAACAATATACATATATTGATATAAATATTAAAAACAAAATTTGAATAACAAGAAAATTTTGCTCAGATATTAAATATACAGATTAAACAAAGACAAATTAGCTTACAGAGACCCCATGAAGCTAATTGCATAAAAAATACACCAAATTCTGTTCTCTTACTCGTAATCTTATCAAATAATATGGTACTTACATTTTATTGCAATAATCGCCAAGTTGGCAATCCCAATTTCTCATGCGTATTATGCGCTGTATTGGCAACCATGTGCTTCGTTTCATATGTTGCCAATAGGGTGGGATAATATGCAAGTACCTAAAATATTGCCAATGACCATAATGGTGACAACTTAGGAAAGCTGTCACCAACTAATAAGTACCTATTTATTAAAAAACTTAAAACTAACTAAAGTATTAAGTTATAATCCTTCATTCTGTCAGTTTGATTATATGGTTGAATTGTCGAATCGGCCACTTATCCCGCCAAGTGTTTTTTTACCAAATTGATAATTGCTCCAAATCTGGTAACCCTTGTGGTTTTGTATCAGTGAGGAAGAAATCGGGTTGCAGCCTAAAAACGCGCTAAGTTGGCGATTTTTCAAAATTTGGCGGACCAGTGGTCGATTCGACAATTTCACTGATTATATTACCTACTAGAAATAAACATATATATATATAAGCATAATTACTTGATCAGAATTCCAGCAAGTGTCATCACAGTTATCTATCATGTATTGCTTGCCAAATTCTTTTGCATTCTTATTTAAAACAGAGCTAACTCTGAAAACGAAAATATTAAAAAATTACATGCAAGAAATAAATACACATCAAGGCAAATTCCTAATTTTTTAAGAAAAATTAAAAAGCAATCATTTCAGTTGGAAAATGATCGCAATATAGAAAACTTGAAAACAAACTAAGTAAATTGTAAGTAGGGACAATTACACTAGGGTAAAGGAATATTAAAATATATTTTTTTTTCCTTTGAACCAAAAGTTAATAAATTTATTATGTGGAATAAAATGAGAAATAACTACTAATCTTAGCGTAAAGTTTATAATAAAGTCGCTTTTTTGTTATGTTTTTGAAATTATTATAAGTGTTCAAGTAAAAATATTTTGAAATAATTAATTCTTCAAAAAAAGTTTAAAAAATGCCCAAGGACTATTTTATTTTATTTTATTAAACCACAGATACTTTTTTACGTCACATTTGAATTTACCTAAGAGAACAAGATTCTTGAACAATTGAAGACATGAAGAATTCTTTTAAATAACTTAAGTTAAAAGTTCGAATAAACAAACATTACAAACATGTATGTACACTTAATTTTTATGATTTGGTTTGATTGATTGTTTGAAAGGTTGAAGGGATGTAGAGCTAAACGAACAATAAAATAAATATGGAAACAATAAAATGATCCACATGTGCAGAAGTCCAATTTATAAAAGGAGCAAATAAGGCTGGACGAGTAATACTCTATTTTGTTCGCTCAATTAAGCCAACGATGAACTTGGCGATTTTGAAAAAGAAGCCAAATATATAAAAGTAACCCACCCTAGTTGGCAGATTATAGACTTGAGTGCCTCCAATGAAATTGAACATTTTTCGTATCTGGCCTTAAGGATTCCTTTTATTTGTCAGTATCAATTACAACTTGTTGACGTAACATCTCTTTTTAATTAAAATTTAGAGAATTATATTAACTTCATTGAAATTAACCGAGGATTCTTCTTTTTAAAGTATTGAACAGTGTTTGAAATACTCGTTTTGCTCAGAAACGTTGAGGCGAGAAACAGTAAAATAAAACCATCAGTTATTAAAGATCTGCTCTCACATGAAGATAAATACTTTATATCTGGCAACTGCTCTAAATGCTACAAAAAGCAGATGTTGCTTCTGATTGGTTGCTCTGTCCCGGCGTCCACGTGATGGCTGTTTAATCCTGGAAATTGTTTGGAGAGAGTAATCATAATATCTATATAAAAATCACCAAATTCAATGAAAAATCACCAAATCCAAATCCTATACTTCACTTGAGCCATCTAATTCCTGCAATTTTGGAGTACAAGTTTATTTCTTTCATCACTACTTATTTTCTTTTGCATTACATTTGTTGGGGAAATGAAATAGCCAATACTTTATTGAATACTGAATCAGAAGCTCTTCCTGGGGCCAAAATTTTCAGCTATAAATATTGGTGTCAAAATTTATATTTCTGTCTTGCCCTGTTTGTTTCTCGCATAGGAAGCTCTTGTCTGGAGATTCAAAATTTGATTGGCTTTTTACTCAAGTGTGAAACAATTTGCTGTATTAAAAGGATTCAGTTCTACCCAAAAGGTGAATATTTAATATATAGTATTGGATCCTAATACAGCCCACCCGTAGATTTTGTGCTTTTGCCAAGCTAGCAACCCTTCTTTTTTATTTCTTTAAAATAAAAGACCGTTTTAAGTGACCGTTAGGTATCTGCAATTAGTAATTTCCACTAATTACGTTTGCTTTGGCAACCCTACTAACTATGCAGGAATGGTAAGGACCATTACTATTTATTTGATGCTTTGCTGTTTTTCTGATAGTACGTGCGATTACAGGTTATTGCTACGGTGAGATTACCGGTTATTGTTACGGGATTACCGAAAGCAAGGTTTATTTTCTCTTTCAATTTTTTGTAAAAAAAGGTAGTAATTATTAGATGGGGCTTACGGGGGGGGGGGTTAAAATGATGAAGATGCCGTTCGAAAAGAGGAAAGAATCCTCATTATGTAAGGAAAGGTACATGGTTTGGCAAAAGCCGTTTCAGTAGTTTTAGAATGTGTTTAATGTCTTTTTAAGAAGCTAAATCATTCATGAATTTGTTCATAAAGCTTTAAAAGTTTCAATTTTTCTCCTTCAAACATCGATCCATTCTTTTTAGAATGTTCTTAATTTTCTATTTTTCAACAGTTAAAAAGAAATTTCTATTTTTGTTGTTCAGATATCAGTCTTTTTCTTTTTAGGATGTCCTTAATTTTCTGCTTTTAGAAGCTGAATCTTTCGTTACGAACATCTAAAAAAAATTTTCCTCCATCAAACTTTGATTCCTTTTTTTCAGAATGTTTTTAAATCCCTACTGTTCAAAAGCTAACAAAAAAGAATTTTTCATTTGTGATCTTTCGATATCAATTTTTACTTATTAGAATGCCCTTAATTTCCGATTTTTAGAAGCCGAGATTTTGCTAAATTTGCTCGTAACGTCTGTAAATTTTTTTTTTTTTTTTGATTCCTTGTTTTTTTCGGAATGTTTTCAATTTCCTATTTTTGAAAAGTTAAATTTTTCATGGAATTGTTCGGTAAATTTTAGAAAGTACCTATTATTTTAAGAAGCTAAATTTTACTCAAATTATTTCTTAAAGCTCTAATGTTTTCCATATTTGCTCCTTCCGACAAAACGCTATGTTTTCCCCAGTTTGCTTGAACTCGACTTGAAAAACGCGCTGGGCGCCATTTTGGCGCGACTTGAAAAAAAATCTTCCCCGATGAATGTGCTATAATAAGAATTTACCGACAAATCAGTGACAGATGAATTTTTTTTTGTTAGAACTTTGTAATTTCCTTAGTAGAGGTATAAAGGGATTTTGATTTTTGAAAATGATTTTGTCAAATTCTGGCTATCTTTCTTCCACAGACAGTAATTTGGAAGTCTTTCCAATTATATTACTCAATTCAATAAAAGTGTTGAATTCCTTGTATAGAATTTTCTAGAATTTCTAATATAGTCTTTGAATCATATAACCTTCTTTTACTCTTTGATATTCAATTGCTTAGGTGTTATTCAAAATCTTTTGATATATATGTACAAGATCTCTTATAATGTATCACTTTTCTATATACATTTATTATATTATTTTTATTGTTACTCACAGTAATTATTGTGAATTCAAGTTATATTTCCTGCTGTGAAGTAATTTTCATTAATTTATGACAGTTTTTCATATGTCTAATGCTACAGGGTAAGTAACTGCAGCATCCCCGTTTTAGAGCACGCAATTACGCGTGTCGCGGAAATCGAACAGTGACTAGTATACTCGTCAATCGCAGAGTGTTTCTATTAAAATATTGGATCAAAAAGATGGATTTATTATATTAAATTGCTAATTTTACTATGAATACTTATTTATGTAGTTAACATAAACATGCATTACATACATATTACTCGAAAAATGCAAGAAATTAAATACATATAAGTGAGTGTTAGAGTTTATGTTGTTAGAGACAATTTTGGCTAAACTGTGCCAATAAATTATTAGAATATTAAAACTCATCATAAAATGTCGGCAAGAAACCAGCTTTTGGTAGCAGAAGTTAAATACATATAAAGGTAAGAATTTAAATTCCTCTTGTGGAGTGGAATTCACCAAAATAGGGTGCTATACATAAAATGGGATTTTGCAAGTGGATCAACAGTAATAGGATTCCTTCCTGATCTTATGTTTGTAACAGTGTAACCACTCAATAACTAGGTAACTCCAGGTCCGCAGCTATCAATGGGCTCAGGACCTGGTCAGCATCATACATTTGTCCCATGGCTCTCTATATCTGAAGGAAACCTTATAAATCAGCTTTGACTTTTGCCTCTTTTAGGCTAACATCTAAAAAATATTATCACACATAAATGAATTCGTTCTGCATTCTGTTTCAGCCAGTGCTAATGGGTACACATGAGTTCATCTTAAATTTTTCATATTTTTTTATTTGTTTTATTTAGGACTGGCCTCCAAATATTCTAAACATCTTTAAATTTGAAAATATATTTTGTTTTTCTCAAAATATAAATTTAAATAGCCAATGGTCATTACATTTTATGCATGATGAGTATACTCATCAATCACAGTTAATCGTTATTAAGATAATGATGTATTATACTGACAACCACTTTTGCCAAAGGGCATCATTGTATGTGGAAACAAGAACATGTACATTCGGGAAACAGTTTTCTCTTATTAGCTTCATATACGATGTCGACAGATGCTACAACTTCACATGAATTCGATTAATTTTTTGTTCAAATGATCAACTAAATAATTTTTGGAACAAATTTGTTATCAGTACGCTATGCACCAAACTCCTTTTGATGGGACTTCAGAATTGCACTAAATACGAATTTTTTTTTGGTTTTCGCATATAATCGCAACAATTACCAACTTAATTAATAACTCAACGAATTGGTAACCCCAATTCCCTCTATGAATTTCATAAAATGACAAATGCTTAAAAATTCATTATTGAGAAGTAATGTGGAAATTTGCAATTTGCTGCCTGAAAAATGAGTTATGCCTGATAGATTTACTATTGTGGCAGAACAAATTTGTATTGTAATGTCTACAATATAACATTTTTTGCCTGTCAAACTTTTTATTCTGCCTCTAAACAATTTTTGCTATTTACGTATTTGAGTCACCACAGAAAAATTGACACCACATGAATATGCCATGATATCAAAACAACAAAAGATTTTAACATGTTTTATATGAAGGAAAAAAAACCCAATCAGTCAAGTTATGGGAGGAAATTGGAGTGATTTACATGGCGCCAATTTGGCTGAAGTGACGCTAATATGCATGTACCCAATTTTTTTAAAAATCATATGAAATTAATAGGTTTACAGCCAAAAAAAATCTGATAAAATGTATCCATAATATATGTAATCCCATGAGGCTACCTCATTATAACACAATAAAAAATCATAGTAACAATGTTGTTAATGTTATCGCCCAACTTGTGGTGTTCATAAACAACAATTTGGCATGTAGTGTACTGATATCAAAATTGATGTCTGGGAAATTTATCCTATTTCTTTACTTTGTACAGGATTAGGGAGAAATTTCTGCTTTTTATTTTTCTTCACCATGCAGAAGAGGAAGGGGAATTCCTACCTTCCTATTACTTAGAAGTAGAGAAAGTTAATATCCTATGTTTTACTTGTGTGGGGACAGATAATTTATCGACAAGCATGGTGACTTTTAAAACAAGTAATATAAAGTAGCCCTTAATATTTAAATTCCTTTAGGTAGTTTTAGTGTAAAAGTTTATGAAAAAGCATTTTTTTTAAAAATTTATTTCCAATTCCTAATAAATCTGCCAAAATCCTTATAAAATAAAAAATCGACCACTTAAAAATATGTATTTTGGGAAAAAATGAAACTGTTACTTTTTAGTGTGGAGAATTTTTAACCTCTATCTAAATATTAACTCACAAAAACGATTTTTTTCAAGCTTTAAAATGTTTTTATAAGCAAAATATATATTTTCAGATAGAGAAGGAGGTTGCTAAAAAAAAGTTATGAAATTAATTTTTGGAATTTTTTTGTGTTTGTGTTTCTTATAGAATTGTTTTGACCTGAATTAAGAATTGACTGTTAAGTTTAGATTTCAATTTAACAGTCAATGCATAATTACAAAATTTCAAGTTACTGATGTGTGTGCAACAAGTATTTTTTAAATCAATTTTATATAATGACTAAGATGAAATGTTTTATATTTTGTAAAAATGTAAATATTTCTTCTTTTTAAAACAATACAAATGTTTTTTTTCTATTTTTCTAATAATTTTTCTGCAGAAAAGAAACTCATCGATTTTGAAAATTTGTTGATTAACTTTTTGTACCAATTAAGTTCTGTTCATGTATTCTTTTTATATAAATTTGCATCATTTTTTTTTAAAAAACCATTTAAGCTTTTTCCCCATAAATGCTTCAGTATATACACTGGTGTGCATAAATTAAGGACGAAGTCGAAAAATTAGCATATCAGCAGAACGAAGAAGCAGAGCGGACAGAAAGACCAATCAGGAGATTAAGTGAGGTGATGTACGGTAGCACATGCGCAGATATGCAGGTAGACGTAATGGGGGAGTGTCTGAGTAGTGAAGCATGTTGTCGGTGTAAGATTAGTATTTCTGGCAAAGAGATTGCACACCGTATAGCAGTTAAAATCACACCGAGTTGCTGCCTCAGCGAGAAATGGCGAATAATCAATCTGTTAGACGACATCTGGATGCTTTTACCCGAGGTCGCATCATTGGGAAGTTGGAAGAAGGTCGCAGTGTGACAAGTGTGGCTGCAGAGTTCGGAATTGCTCACAGCATCGTTTCACGACTTTGGAGACAATTTCAAACTACAGGAACAGCTATCCGGGGTTCAGTAGTGGTCGTCCACGAAGAACCACACCCGCAGATGACCGGTATATTGCCTTACAGGCCAGAAGAAACAGGCGGCAGACAGCGGGAGAAATCGCTAGACTCACGACACAGGCGACTGGACGACCGATATCACGTTTTACCGTGGCCAGAAGACTGCACGGTGGTGGTCTGGTTGCACGACGCCCTGTACGGTGTGTACCTCTAACGCCTGCCCATCGGAGAAGGCGTTCTCTGTGGTGCCGGGGATACCGGAATTGGAGAGACAATGAATGGGGACGAGTACTCTTTACAGATGAGAGCAGATTAAGTCTGAGTAGCGATTCTCATCGCATACTCATCTGGAGAGAGCGGGGAAGCCGCAATCATCCCTCGAACGTCATTGAAAGGGACAGGTATGGAGGTGGCGGTGTTCTCGTTTGGGAAGGCATCATGCTTGGTAGTCGTACAGACCTTCACATCTTCGACGCAGGTTCAGTCAATGGGACCCGTTATTGTAACGAGATTCTTCTTCCATATGTGCGTCTTTTTAGAGGCACTATGGGTCCGCAGTTCCTTTTCATGGACGACAATGCACCATGTCATCGCACAGTAGCTGCCGAACAGCTCTTAGAGAGTGAGGATATTGAACGTACGGATTGGCCGGCACGATCTCCGGATCTCAATCCCATCGAGCATGTATGGGATTTTCTAGGCAGACGCTTGGCAGCTCGTACCTTACCACCAGTAACGATTCGGAGCTTCGATTGACGCTGCAAGACGAATGGGCAGCAATGCCTCAACAACTCATTGACACCCTCATTCTCAGCATGGGCAGACGCTGTGAAACCTGCCTAGCAGTCAGGGGAGATCATATCCCCTACTAAAGACCGGATATTTCTTGCTGGACACCCATCACAGGGATGTTTCGGCCTTCAGTCGCATTGCGCTCCATGCTACTTTTTCAATAAAGCTTCTTTTTTCCCCTCTGATTTCTCTTTTAGTAAGTGTTGCTTACATTACTCATGTCCTTACGTATTGGGGATCTTACGGTATTAAATGTGTTGATTTGGAATGCTTTTGTACAAAGTTATATTGAAAAAACCGTCTCGTCCTTAATTTTTGCACACCAGTGTATTTGTAAGACATTTGAAATATCCTCATATTTAAATTTTTTTTTGAAAAATATGTGTTGCACAATGCCGGATACCTTAATAACATTCCTTTTCGTCTAGGACAGTGGCATAATTATAAATGGGTAATAAAATTCTTATCATAGAGCAGTAGATTTTTAATTTTTAGTATAAAGGCTATATTTGAGAGTTGAGTGTATTGTGGTTATAAAAAGATAAAAAAAATATTACAATTCAGAACAAAGACCAAAACAGAAAAGATTTTCTATGGTGATGATACTCAACCTGCGAGCTGCATGTGGCCTGCTTGCCTTTTCTGAGTGGCCTGGTCATGGACAAGTGACAGTAAAGAAATTCAATTGGAAATTCTATTAATTTTGTTATCTATTTGCTTTTTTTTAATAGTAGAATGTTAACAAAAGGCTTGGTTATAAATGGAAGAACATCAAAACTACCCCATAAATCAGTAGAAAAGTGCATGAAAGCAAATAATTTTCTGTGTGTGCTTGATAGAAAGGTTAATATAATATTAAAACTAATGCCAAAAAAAATTTAATATACAATCGACTCTCGATAATTCAAACCTTCGATCATACGAACCTCTCAATAATTCGAAGTATATGCTCAGTCTCTTGAAAAACTCTTGATATTTCGAACTAAAACAATGCGTTTTGTTACATTCAATATTTCGAAGTAAAATCTATAGGTGGCCAGACTACAACACACACTATAATTCGAAGTTATCTTTTAAAACTCTCGACATTTCGAACACTCACTATCATGTGCAGTCTTGTAATAAACACAGGTTCGAACTTACAAATTTTGCGTTGTGTTGTCTCTGCACGTCTCTCCTGTAACTCAGCCCCTTTGCTGACCATCTGTCTGCTACCCCTTCTTAGTATTTTTCCGGTTCTTCAGACGAAAAGACACTTGTATTATTTCCTTTAAGTGGATAATAGATTAATTGCACCTGTTGTCAGCTGTCCATATCTTTTCCTTAACACGTGGCCTTACTACGCATGTATTCAGAAAGGATGATCCGCTATTGAGAAGAAGAGATGCGTAGGATTGTGTATGAATATATTCTTTTAATATAGGAATTTTGACTTCTGTAAAATATTTATGCTATATAATATGTACTTTTTAAAAATACTTTAAAATAATTTTTATATATGTGTACAATTGTTGTTTTATAACATAATTTAAAATATAAATCTGTTAAAAAATTCTCTTCATGTATTCTGGGGAATTTTTTCTACCATCTTGATAATACGAATTCTTGATCATTCTAAGTTTTTCATTGATCCCTCCAACTTCGAATGATCGAGAGTCGACTGTATTTTATTCATTTTGCTTTGCCCGATGTTGCTTTGGTCTTAAATTGTTTTGCCCCCATTATCCTCGTGTTGCAGCCCGCATAAAATGTCTATTATATGCATGTGCCCTGGCAGGAAAAAAGGTTGAGTATCCCTGTTTTACGGTATGGAGATTAGGAGGAAAACAAATTTCAAAATTTAATTTTGCCTCAAGGGGATTAAATTTTCAAAAAAATGGTAAAAGACTTAATTTTGGTTAGGAGATTTTAGATTCAAAATAAAATCTATCATACAAATAACCAAAAAGATTATTATTGGCAATTGAGTACTTAGTAAAGAAAAGTACAATGTACATTGCAACATTTCTTAACTCCAGTCTATGTTCTTGTTCTGTCAGATCAGATTCAAGCTTTTTTTCAGTCTTCCATTTTTTATTGTGCTCTAATTTTGACAAAAGATATATTTTAAATTTAAATACTATAAAAATTGTTAAATGTACTTGATGTTTTTTTTTTCCCTTGTAACTCGTACTCATCGTAATAAATGTATTTTTTCTTTAAAATTACTTTTGTAGCAATAATTAAAAATGCAACACTCATTCTTTTAAAAAGAAAACATCCAAGTTCTCACCAATGATATTAGAAATATCCATGTTCGAAAATAGCATTAAATAAAACAGAAGACTGAAATATAGTTTGATTCAGAATTGCAATTAAAATGGTTAAATTGTAAAAGAAATCGAATTAAAATCGTCTGAAATTAATAGGATTACCGAGGGGACAGAACCAATTAAAATTATTTCTAACGTACGTTATCTCCATGGCAACCACATCGCCAGACGATAAAAATATCAAGGTAACCATATTGTAATGTTATCGCCATCTTGGCGAACATAACAACAACTTGGCGCCTGCCCCGTGATATCAAACCAGCTGGTTACTTTCGACTATTTACCATGAAATACCTAAACTTGATTCCCTTTGTGGCAGTACTTAAAATAAAAACTAATTATTTTATTTTTCTCTTTATCTGTGTACCAGAAAGCATCTTTTCTGCATAGAAATGTTTGAAAAAAATGTTTTAATCCATCTTTAATATTTGCTTTTGTCTAGCCTTTTTAAGTAAATAATTACCCCTCCATAAA
>BMAO01016287.1:0-85028 GCA_019973975.1 Trichonephila clavata | reverse complement strand
GATTTGAAGACAACAAATTAGGACTTTTGATAGAACTAGAAAATTAGAAGTTATTTTGTACAGTCCAAAGTTTGCAAATTATTCTATTTATATATGAACAATATTTATACTCCGAAAGTAATAATCCAAATTCTGTGTTCATGATTCAAATAATATATTTTTAAAAATCCCAAGATAATAAAAGAAAATTTCCTGTATGACCCCCAAGAAATAAACATTCAAAATTTTCTATAAATTTGAAAAAAAGAATGACTTAAATTGTGTCCCAGTTCTTTTCTTTAACCTAAGTGCTTTTATTAGGATTTATCGAAGAATAAGCAACGCTTACGGTTAATCAATTGAGAGATTCTGTCATTAAAAACATCGAAAAAGAAATCAGACAAATTTCTTCTGAAAAGTGTTTCTCAGAGTATGAGAAAAACATAATAAACTTTTGAATTTTCATTTCGAAAGAAAAAATAAATTTCAAACCGTTCAAAAGAGTCCTATTGAGAAGCATAACAAAACGCTCTTTTTCACAACATTTCGAGCTCACAAAACACAATCCTTCTTGCAAAACGTCATGTTATTGTTTTTAAAAAAGAAGTCCCGCAAAACCGTTAACTTCAGGAAGAGCGGCAGATGCTCTTGTTCAAAAAAGTATTAAAATAGAAGGCCATGTGGCGTCATATTCAAAGACACATGACACCACTCATCCGTGGTAGACGCGCGGGAGACTACTGCTAATCGGCATGGAAGAGTGAGAACAGGTTTCAAGGAGGATAATTGAATACACTCACAAATAATGAAATTCTTCACTAAGTCATAATTGGGGTTTTCTTTTTTTTTTTCAAATCTCGTTTTGATAAAAAAAAAAAGTGATGCAAATAACAAATTTCTTTCTTTGATTACAAGAAACTAGTAATTTAGTGTACTTACGTATATATTATCAGCATACAAAACATTTTATTTAGCGTGAATACATTGTTTCATATTCGTAGATATCTTTTGTCATTGATATTGTTTATGTTCTTAATGTTACGGTTATAGCCTTCCGTATATGATAAATATTTTGGAATATCCGTATCTCTCATAAGTATCAATCAATCCAAAAATTGGAAAAATAGATGTCTCTCGAAAGAATTAAAACTTAGCTGAATAATTATACTAAGCTTAAAAATTTCAATATAATGTAAATAACATTTCTTAAGTGAATACTGTATTTCTGTCCATTGCACGGCAATTTATTTCTGTATTAAGCCAATTTTGGAATTGGCAGATGAAACAATAATAATTCAAAAATATAGATTATTATAAATTCTTGAATAAAAAAAAAATGCAAACATCATTCAACTTTTTTGCATCCAATAAAATACAAATAACATGTTCCTTGCCAGAAGCATGTACCTACTTTAAATCTTATTTAAATTTCCTTTTACTCCCACGCAAACATGTAATTTTTTTAAAAAAAGTATATTTATATATATTTGTGTTTATACGTATATTCAGTTCAATAAGTTGAATCAGGGGTACTCAACCTTTTTTTTTTTTTTGCTGGACCGCATACATGTGTCAGCATTTCACGCGGCCGCCACATGAGGTTAAACGGGAAAGAGGGAGGGGAGGATAAATGCTTTAAGACAGTGATATTCAACCTGCGGCCACCGAGCCTTTTAAAAGTGCCCTGGTCATGACCTATTGCTCTGAGAAATTCACTTATTTAAGAACAAAGTAATAAAAACTTGGTGGGAAATCCTTTGTCAAGAAATCAACTATATCAATTTTGCTGTCGATGTCGTACAGGTGCGAATTAATATTCTTTTTTCTATTTGTAATGGTTACGGTTTGTGATAACTGACAACAGTGGAGAAGCGACAATCTTAGGGGTGGAACTAATTTTTAACTATTTTTCATATCATGCAAGCGAGAAATGCTCGAAGAAAATATATCGTTTCAAGACTATTGGGGGTTGACTAATTTGTAATGAAAAACAAACATGGTTCAGTAATTGTTTGATTTTTCACGAAAGTGCTGTATTTAAAAAATACCAATAAACAGGAATCATTCAATGAAACTTTTCCTCGAAGATCTCTTTCAAGAGTGATAAATAGGGGCTTTCGTGAATAATCTTTGAAAAGCAACAAGTATTTTGTGAGTTGTAATGTCACAGTTGTATCAAAGATATCTTATGAAGTTTGTTATATTTTTGCTAATCATACGAAACCGTTTCCTGATGCAGAAGTTGTGAAGGAGTGTTTCTAACTTAGTGTTACTGACAAAAATAAAAAAGTATAAACAATAGTAATTAAAAAAGGAAAACAGTAGTCATAATATTTTTATCAATTTCCCACATTTTAAATTTCCAATGTTATCTTGGTCTTAAAGCATTTCCCCCCTCCTCCTTTTTATCTTCATGTTGCCCCGCATGAAATAGCTCACTTATGTATGCGGCCTAGCAGATTAAAAGGTTGAATACCCCTGTTTTAAAACCAATAAGGAAATTTAAAATATGGAAAATTGATCAAAATATTATGACTCCTGTTTTCCTTTTTTAATTATTTTTTTATTTTTTGTCTCTAACACTAAATTAAAAGAATTTAAGAAGCACTCCTTAAAATTTTTGCATAAGTAAACGATGATTACCAATAATGTAACAAACTTCTTAGGATGTCTTTGTTACTTCTGCGAAATTACCGTTGGCAAAACATTTTGTTGCTGTTGCAAAGAATATTCAATAAAGCCTATTTATATATATATTGCCTCTTAAAAGAGGAAAAGGTCCTCCCATTGGTGTGGTGTGGTAGTTAGGAGAAGGGGTTGCCAGCTCAGGTGTCGTCCGCGTCACTTGACCAGGGTTCAAAATTACGCGGACCGTCCCCAAAAACCCTCGTGTAGCTGAATAGTGGGACGTTAATATTCACGCACTTTATTTAAACTAACACTAATTTTTCCTTTAATTTTGAAAAGCTTTTTAAAGGATCTTAATACTTGAAATGCTTTCCAATTATCAAATTTAAAATTGTATCTGACTATTACCAGTAGAACAATTACAAATCTAATATTAGTTTTGAACATTATGGAAAGTATGTGATTGCATTTATCATGTGCCGTCTTGAATTTAGTTCATTTTTTCATGATCTAACACTCACACATATATTATACTTCAATTTAAATTAAAATAACTCAGCACTGTCCTACTACTGGACAAAATATAGCATCAACTAAGCCACGTAGCAGGAAAGTATGAGAAATCCAATTAAATTTTCATCTTGTTTTTATAATTGCTCATATCATAAAGATCTTGAACTCTTATCTCTCTCTCTCTCTCTCTCACACACACACACACACACACACACACACACACACACACACACACACACACACACACACACACAACACACACACACACACACACACACACACACACACCACACACACACACACACACACCACACACACACACACACACACACACACAACACACACACACACATGCAGCTTCAGAATGCTTTGTTTGTGACTTACAGAAATTTTTTACAGATAATCATTACAAAAGAAAAGAGTGCTTTGTTGGATGAAATGAAACCAGAGATGAGGGTATTAAGTTATAGGTGCAAGAGGAATAGATCGACTATCGTCAGAGTTGGCATAACATGAAAACAGGTATGCTTGAACATGTCAATGACTGATCGCTTGTAACATCGAGAAATCTAGCCAATGAATTGGGTTTGTCGCTCAACACTCTGTGTCAATCCTCTCTTGTAATATGAAATTTTTTTTCAATGTGACCATATGGATTGATTGTCTACTGTGGTAATTACCATATATATATATATTCAAAGCCTTCTCAAGGCTAGTTTCAAAATCTGAATAAAGGGCATTTAAATATTGTGAATGTAAGATAAAACGTCATTTTCCTGGCAGATTGTCCGTGGTCAATTGAGAAACTGGGAAAAGATGACGTCCAATATTACACTCCTTTAGCTTAATTCTGGCAAGAATCACTGTGGTCCTTGTTTTAATTAAATTTATGCTGTCACCTTGTAACTGCAGATTAACTTCATTAAATTTAGTTAATAAATCTATTAAATAGTTAAAATCTGTGATTTTCATTTGATTATTTTTTTTAAATTCAAGTTACGATCTGATTAAATGAGAGCCATTATTGTAAACCCCCATTTACACCTCATGGACCCCCAAATTATTTTTTCGCTGACTTAGACCTCTTGCAGATCGGCAGAGACCAGTGACTTAACGTGCACTTCTGCAACTCCCCTCCCACTCATCGCGCGGGGGGGGGGATTCTAGGGGACCCAAATCCTATATTATGTTGTGGCTTTGCAATCCTTCGATAGATACGGCGTGGGGCCCAAAATCAGTCTTTGCAGGGGGGGGCTAATATTCTCCATTGTACCACTGACATAAACCCTGGAGGTCGATATTTACCACTTTAAAAACTACTGCTTTAGAGAAATGTATGACTTACGGTTCTCTAATTTGATACACTTTCCTCTTAAAAAAATATCTTCATTTCAATTATGAAAAAAAAAGGGTTTCCTTTCTTTTGTTTTTATTCATTTATTGTAAAATCAAAGAAATACAATCTAAGAGAATAAACCTTAAATTTTCTTAATCTTTAAACAGTTGACTTGGATGAAGTAGAAATGTAATCTAATGGAGTAAACTTGTAACTCATTTATTAATTTTTCGTTATTGAATCTCTTCAAAATTAAAACCGGACTATGCAGGAACTATAAATAACGAAAATGTTTTGCATTTTTTTGTGCATTGCATTCTTTAAAGTTGTTCGTATTTCTTTCTCTATTCATCATCCGGATCTCGATTGCGAGACAGTATGATTTAGAACTTGTTGATAACATTTGAAATGAATTCAAATGTCAATGATCTGTCACATGCAATCTTTGGACATCAACGATTGTTCTCACTAGTATTGTTAGATATATGAGGAAAAAAAGTTCCGACTGAAGCCTTAAGAAATCCAGCATAGATTTTCTCAAGAAAACATAAAGTGCCACGGTAGACAACGGACTAAAAAGGTCGAAGAAAGAAATGTTGAATTATGAAGCAGTTTATTCGTCGGGGAAAAAACTAATCGTAATTCATTTGATGAAGGATATTTACTATAAATGATGCATATTAAGGTCAATTTATTAAATGTTTAAACACATACAATTTGAACAAAAATTATTCCTCGGAAAAAAAAATATTTGCATTTAGTAGAGACAGTAAGATGTACATTTAGAAGAGATAGAGTAAAATAAAGACAGAGTCGAGATTTTTCTACTGCCTCTACATTAATTTTCTCTATCATTCTGTTTTACAAATTTATAGAAAATTTTGAATGTCGTGTGATATTGAAATTTGGAGAATAGGATTCCAGCTTAGGAGTCGTCTTTGTCTCTTGGCTTAAAATTTTGAGTTTCATGGCCAATAACCTGGTGTTGCTTCTATATATATATATATATATATATATATATATATATATATATCTTGTTCAAATTTTCAATTATTAATAAAATACTTTCTATTCATCCATTCAAGTTCAAATACATTTTTTAAAACCTTATAACAAAAATAATAGTCCAATAGCATATACAGGAAGGAAAAGCGTTCGTTGTGTCCCTGTAGCGCAATGGTCAGTGCGTCGGTTCTAATCCGAAGGTCGTGGGTTCGAATCCCACCTGGGAGGGCCTGATTTCTGAAATGTGATTTCTTTTTATTATACTATTATCAGAATAATTAAATTTGATTAATGAATAAATAGTAACAAACAAACAAAAAAATAGACCAACACCATATATAGAAAGGAAAATAGAAAATTCAAAGAAAATCGTTTCATTTTGTCACTTAATATTATGATAATGTCATATGTATATACATATTTATATTAATTGTAACTATTTAATAAAAAGTAAATAAAATAACATTTTTCTTTGTCGACCTAAGTCGGAATTGACTTAATTTTTTTTTATATAACTTGTTCTGTTATGTTCGTGAAAGCCAGTATAATGAAGTCATAACCGTATTGCTTTTTACATCACTCGAATTAATTATAATTATGACATCATTTTTTAATCTTTGAAGATGTGATATTTTTCCACCATAAAGAATGTTTTTTTTTAAATTTATCTTTGAACGCGGGAGCACACGCAGACAAATGAAAAAAGTACATTTGGGTAAAGAAGCTCAAGAATTCGGGAGGTCCTGACCTTAAGGTCTCAGTGACATGAAAAAAATATATGACTGTGTGAAAGACTCATGTAACTAAGTTTATAGCTATTCAGAAGAGACACATGGAACAATTTAAAAAAGTTTTGTGTTATTTCAGATTTAAATACTTGTGAATTTTGTTTATTTGTGTGTGTGTTATAGGAATCTGTCAAAATTCAAATTGTAATTTATTATTGCATACATGACAATGGATTATTTTTTCAGATGATAGATGAATTGCTTTCATCTTATTATAGTAGATGTAGTATATTAGTTAATTTCTACATTGGATGGTTTATTACAGAAATTGCAAGGTGATTGTCAACTTTCGGAACGGTGATTTTGAAAATGCGTAAAAATGAATAATTATTTTGAGATTTTTAGCATCAATTGTGTGTGTGTGTGTGAGAGAGAGAGTTAGAATATACATATAGAATTGTTTTAAGAATATTGTTGCAAGAAAATTATTTAAATATAATTTTTTGGCAAAAAAAATGAAGAAAGAATGATTTCATTTCAAAGTATTCTTTTTTTTAATGAAAAGTTCTTCTATAATAATAATAATTTGCCTATATTTAGCTAAGACTTATGTATAGAGCCTGAAGTAGGATTAGCTCTGAAAATAGTGGGAATTTTTCAAAAATCCTAGTTTAGTCCCTGTAGAGAAGTTCTAGCTATATATATATATATAAACAAAATATTATAATAGAAGCCTTTTTCATAAAAGGAGAGTGTTTTGAAAATATGTCAATTTTTTAAAATTTATTTTTTGCTCAAAAGTTACATAAAAATAATTTTTTTCTTGTAATAATACTCTTAAAACAATTTTACATGTACAACTAGCTGGTATACCCGTTCTTCGCACGGGTGAATTGAAAAATTACACAATACAGATTGCAGGATAAAGAAGTTTTTAATGAGTTAATTTTACGTGAATTGTAAATTAAGCAAACAAAAAAATGTTTTTTGCATATCTCAGCTGAACAAAAAAAATCATATTGTTAATTTTTAAGTCTGAAGGTGAAATAGCTGAGGAAAAGGATTTTTTTTTTGCTTATAACTCCCTTGTGAGACGATTTTTGAAAACACATTTCTGAGCTAATCTCTGCTTATCAAAAGTAATATATTGTTACAAATTTTGTGTAATGAATGCTTAAAATAGTTTAAATAATTTATATCTGGATGTGTAACACGTTTATAATACTTTCTGCTGCATTTATTTTATGTTCAAATTGTAAGATTCGCACGCAACGCTGTTCCTTACGTTATAATGGCGATTCAATGGAAACATAGCGAAATGTTGGCGATAGAGCCAAGTTGGCATCCTTTTTAGCAACCATGTTGGCAACTTGGTGATTGATTGAACGGTGCAGAAGTTACTATACTGTAGCGTCACCTGGTGGGGAGCGGCAACAAAAAAGATAGCACAAAAACCTTCTCCACAAAAAAGTGCATATTCATGCCAATTTTCATAGTTTGGTTGAATAGTGTTGAAGTGAAGTGATGTCATAAATACAAAAATGCATTTAAATATATATATATAGATTCTAATTCAACTGATACTAAATACAAAAAATGTTAATTCATAAATGCGCTTTTTCAAAACTACGGTTCAGAACGTAGTCAGTCACTTTGATGAACTTTGCATTAAAATGATCTAACTCTGTTAAAATCAAAATTCTGCTTTTAAATATTCTCTGAAAATTTTTAGAATCAGCCGTGAAAAGTTTGTAATATTAGTTCCTATAATACATGCACGACACAAGCAAAATTCTAAAAAAATATCATAGGCCACTGAAAGCATATCCGTATTTCTCGAATATTAATAGAATTTTGAAACTAATTTGTGTTTAAATCCAAAAAGTATAATGCATATAATACTATATTAATAAACAAAATTTTTTAAAAACAAGTATTTAAAACACAAATTTGCATTATTCGAAAAAGAAACTTTCATTTTCTAGCAAATATAAACATTCCTTAAAATTCAAAATAAAAATGTTTTTAAAAAATATTCTTTTTAAACACAGACCACATTCGACAAAGAAGGATCGAATTTTCGAAATGCAACCCATCTATCTTTATTTACATTAAAGTTTATCCAAACAAACAGCTGAGCTATTATCAGAACAAATATCTGATATAAACTATACTTCACCTCACATGCTACTTCACCTCACATGCCTTAGATTCATATTTTAATTAAAGAGCATAATTAATAAATATTACTTTTTTTAAAAACACGTACTTTTTTATTTGCATTGTATTTACAAAGAACCTTGCTTGATGATGTGATAATTTAATCGACCTAGCATATTTTTCATCCTTTTGCAATTTTTCTTCTCAGCTGCCCCATATAGCAGCCTCTGCGTGTAAACGCACCGCATGCAACCCTGCTATTTAGTTCACTAGCCGACCCTTAATTGTGTGTGAACGTTCACCTTGTTGTTTACGCACCTGCTTCTATATAGCATTGCTCTCTCTCTCTCTGTGGTTTTAGTAATGTAACCTCAAGCTTTCCAGTACTTGTAGTAAAACTTGAATAATTCCGATTGGCAGGTCGAGTTCACGATTGTGTGCTTTAGACCAGAGAGTCGTAAAAGGAGCTGTTATTACATTGGAAGCTATACTTTCTGCAGAATAAAACTGACTGAAGCCGATATAACAATTTCAGAATTCAGTCGACAGAGAATTACTTATAAATTGAAGCATTTATATTTAGAATTCTCGTCCACTTGCCATTTAGAATTCAAGAACATGACTCAGTTCTAAGAAATTTTTATTTTTCACCTTAAATCTGGACTAGTATATTAAATAAAATGAAATAAAACGCATTAGGTGGAGTAAAGAGCAACGAAAGGTATATTTCGAATTATATACTTATTTTCCTTCGATTTCTGAAAATATTCTTTATAAAATTCTCTGTCACTCATTAACTCGGATTTATTTGATTTTTAGGAACCGAGATAATTACAAAAAAATAAGATATATTTATTTCTGGATTTTTTAATTTTTTTATAACATCTATGATAAAAATTATATAAACGGGGAATGTTTGTGCTTGAGGCAATACCGAGTTCAAGGGTCAAGCAACGTATGGTACAGCAACTTATGTTACGAAATAGGGATGTTTCTGAAGCAATATTTGAAGTGATTCTGAACAATATTTTATTATATTTTGAAATCACAGCCGGCCAACACTTTTCGCAAATACCAATAATTGATTATCTAATTTCAATTTGCCACAAACAGCGCCGTTTAATTGTTTTCATTGGTACCAGTTCGTTAGCTCAGATGGTAGACCGTGGTTACAGTCAGAAGCCCACAAAAATTTTTCAAGGGGGGAGGGGGTCCAGGGTCGAAAGTCCATCTTTCTTGTATCAAACCTGAATACGACGTCAAACGTATTACTTTGATTTCGTCGATTTTAGGAACAAAAAACGGTAAAAAATAAATTATTGTGTCAATAATTAGCATTAATTAATAAAATAAATTGTTACCGTAAAATCCAGCTTATAATGCTCACTTTTAAAGCCAAAAATTAGATTGAAACTTACGAGTGCGCGTTATACGACGAGTATAAAAATGATAGCTTTAAAAGTAAATAAAGAGATGAGCATAAAAAAAAAAATTAGACTTCTACATACATCCAAATAGTGTTTATTTGGAAGAAATGATAGATTTTATGAACTTAAAAGGTTATAATTCTAGAAGTGTACTATTTTTTAAAACACCTAAGAAAAAACCTTGATTAAATGACTTCAAAACATAAGAGTATTGCATACATATGTGTCAGGTTTCTGCATAAAAAAGGGGTGCGCGTTATACGGCGAAATACCTAAAAATTAAAAAAATGCTGCTTGAAAGTATAGGTGCGCGTTTTCCCTGGATATTTTACGGTAATTACAAATACTTGATTAAAAGGATTATCATCATTCTAAAAAAATTCAAGGACTATGGGGGGGGGGGTCCGGACCTTGACCCCCCCCTTGTGGGCGCCATTAGTTACAGTGTGCAGGGGCTACGTTATATAAAACCAGTTCTATGAATTTCACAGGCTATCGGACGCTACGTCGCCTACAATCTACACCAGGGGAGGGTAGACTTTTCCAGGGGTATGGGCTACTTCTTCCTTTTTCAACGTGTTGCGGTCCACCCAGTTCCTAATCTAGTTGGCAACGGTGTTCCACAAATAGGTTTCTTTTAGTATACACGTCTTGAGTCTTAACAAAGGCGGTCACTCCAAAATGTCTTGGCGGTCCACAGGTCGATCGCGATCGACTTAATGCTCACCCCGGATCTACACTATGCTACAGAGGGTTAAAGAAACGAAAATTCAGTAAAAATAGGGGTGAAAATATTTTAAAAAATTCCAGGAAAAATGTATATAATTTACATTAATCTTCCTTATTCTCTACTCTATATTAGTTGTGAGTGAGGGGGTGCTTATTAACGTCACACTCTAAAACAAAACGAGGGCCATTGGCTAGAAACCGAGTAATTCTGAGCCCCGGTCAAGAGACGAGGACATCACTTCTGCTGGGACTTAATTCTCCCTGGTCAACGGTAAGGCTTTTTGACAGGACAGACTTAACGTGCATCAGCCATTTTACCTGAGGGGTCTTTAGGGGCACCAGTACTCCAATTCACAACCATGAATATTTGGATACCCAAAAAGGAATTGGGACAGAATATATAACAATGAAGGCTTTTTTCGAATTATATTTACCTTCGGTTTCTGAAAATATTCCTTTAAGTTATGAAATCAGCAAAATAGAAACGAAAATATTTTCAAAAATTGCAGAAGAAATTTCATTTTAGAGAAACCTTCGTTATTATTTATTTTATATTAGATGCATTTTATTGCTTTGAAATGTGAATACAATGTGCAGGATTAGAAAAGAAAATTTTGAAATAGCGTTCATGCTTTCAAAATAGCTGATAGATGAGAACCTAACATGCAGGAAAAATCGGATTTCGTGACATAATCGTTCTTATATTGTACCAAAGACAGAACGGTCACATAAATTTTTGACTTAAGGGGGGCGGGGGAAGTCTTTCAGATCACTCTAAATTTAATGGTCGTTTATAGGCTTTCGATCTTTAAGAAATATTTTAAAATATGAAATTAAAAATAGCTACAAAATTTCCTGTGAGAAACCCAATTTATTTTATTGTTTTTTAGAAGCCTTGTATTTTGCATTCAAATAGATTAGTCTAGATATGAAAAGTGAGGTAGAAATGTCCCATATCATTAACATTCCATTCACCGAATCAAAATGGCAGGTAGAGGAGGGCCTTAACTTCGGTTTCAGAGCTAAAAAAACACGTGTTTCAGAGATTTGAAAAAAAAAATAATATTCTTAACATGTATAAATATTTATTGAATGCTTTCATTTAATTTAAAATGAAGTGAAACAGTTTTTTTAAAGAATATATAGAATTTATCAGATATTTCCTGTTAATAACTCAAATGAAGAGAAATGTTGCTATTAAGTAATTATTTCTTTTAGTTTCTTTGAAATAGAAAATAGTGAAATAGTTTAGAGAGAGTAGAAAATGAATTGGAAAACCTTATCTGCATTTCTAATACTTCATATATAAGCTGAGCATTAAAGTTATTTTTAATTAATCTTTTTTTCCGATTTTTTCTGATTTCTTTAAATATTTATAGCAAGAAAGAAAAAACTTTCTAATTGTGCTCAATATTCTAAGTAACTAACACGTTGGACGTCAAATTATAAGAGGGTGACCCAATGTATTAGAAGGGGACACGCAGAGAAGGGGTTCTTAAGTCCACTAGTTAATTAAAGCATGTTTATTAAACAAAATAAACATTTAAACAAGACTAGAGGACAAACAATTGGAATAGAATTAAAGGGTTACACACACACACATGCTCCAACGTCCTTACAGTACCGAACTTGGCTATCACTGAGTATTGTTCTACCCGCTAGATGGCGTGAAAGTCTTTCTACCGTTAACATAGGAGAAGTCTAAACAAAGGACGATATATATAACATGAATAAAATAACTTAATAAATGTTTCTTAAAACTGTTATTTGCTATTAATTTCACTTTATTGAACGCAGATGCTTTTCAGATGAAAAAAAAAAATCACAAAATGAACCAGATTTACAAACTTTGCAACTAACTGTTTGAATAATGTTATTCAAATAAATGAATATGTTGTTTGTTTAACAAAGTGAAGTCTGGATAAGTTACTGTTTCCCATTTAAAAATAAACCTTATGTAATTAATTGGTTATAAGTAGGATTATTTTTTTAGTATAAGAAGTAAATATTGTACATATTTAATTGATTTTATTAAGTATATATACACTGTTAATTTCATTCCAATTTGGAGGTCCTTTTATGCTTTTTTCCGTTTGTTTATTTCTGAAACAATATCTTTCAGAATACTATGATACGGGGTAGTTTTTCTCGCTCCATGTTAGCTTATATCAATACCGTAAATCAGAGATTCTTAAACTTTCAATCACCGCGGTTCCCTCTTTATGTATTTGAGTTACATCACGGACCCCCAAGAATTTGAGAACATCCTTCCCCAACTTAATATTCTTGATCAAAATGCAAGTTCTAAAAGTGTTTTTTTACTGGGGACAATTTAGTGATCTAGTCTAGTATGGGACAGCTTTCAAATTTTCACAAGGCTTTTCAAAGTCTATAAACGAGGGAAATCTCAATATTACATAAGAGACTCCGTGGATCCTCAGGGGTCCAAATCGTTTCAAAGCTCCATCTTCTGTAGGATGTACACTGAAAATTTTCTAATTCAAGTTTTGTGATTTGTTCAATTTTTTTGTTGCTCTTATTAAGTTAGCGGGAAACCAAAGTTTTTATTATAAAATTTTTTGTATTTAAATTATAAGATCGAATATGTTGGGATATAAAAAACAAATTTTATCGAATCGAAGAATAACATTATACCTGCAAAAAAGTCTTTTAACTTTTTTGTGTAGAATTATACTTCTTTCATGATATTTGAAACTGATGTACATTTATAATTGAATCATGAAAAAGATATATATATATATAAACATATATATAATAGAGTTAATTTTACTAAAGGAAATATTTTGCTTTGAAGTGGCACAACTAATATGGGTAATTTCTTCATAAGCAACTTAAAATTATGTTGACCATATAAATTATTTTTAAGAAAATTACAATTAATTAAAATGTTAAAATTTGCCACCTTGCAAAGTGTTCTAGCACAGTGATGACCATCTCTCAGGCTGCTGACCGGTACCGGTCAATAGATCAAATAGTACTGAGCCACACAATAAACATTAAATTATTTCCATTTTACTTACTGAGGATTTATTGCTCTCCGGTTTGTGTGATTTTACATGGAAATCTCTTTATGTTCCCTGCTAAATCATGTTATATTCAATTTTTTGACTTAACTTTATTTTATTTTGAAGGCGTTTGAATAAAATAAAATTAAAATTTTAAATTAACAATATAAAAAATATTAAAAACAATCAAAGTCCCCCTCCCTCTCGGTCCGTGGTGATAAAAACAACTGGGAAGCACTGCTCTAGCATATGTATGAAATTAGGTTTATTATTAGGTTAGCCGGCTGGGTGGCGTGGTTGGTTTGTCGCTGGCCTTCTGCACCCAAGGTTGAGGATTCGACCCCGGCCCAAGTCGGTGGATTTTCATGATGCAGAAAATCGACAGTGGCCATGTCGTATGATTATGCGACATGTAAAAGATCCTTAGAGTCATAGAGTGTCGGTTTGGCTTGGATGCTCTCGGCAAAATTAAATCCTAGTTCAGGTTCGCATCGTCAAGAGCTCAAGTGCTCAGAGCTCTGTGGAGAAAACTGGGCGACAAAATTGCTTGCTGTAATTGGTATCGCCTATATGGGGCAGCACTAAAAAGTGATACCAGCTCCTGGGGAATGTACTAGGTCTGCAAATATTTAAAATACCAATGCGAAGCCCCATTAAAAAAAAAGGATTATTATTCAAATTCATGCATGTACTCAGTGCCGGTTTATCTATTGGGCGTTGGAGGGGGGTGCCCAGGGGCTTGGAGAAATTTTAAGGGGCCCGGATAAGCTGGACATAACCATATTTTTTCTTTATAAATTTCGATTTCCCTGTACCAAGGGCCCTGTAGATCTTCTACACCAAGGGCCCGAAATTAGCTTAAACCGGGACTGCATGTACTTCACTTTCATGAAAAACTGGAAGTATACACAATGAATCAATGTATTATTATTATTTTTTTTTATAATTATATAATTTGTCTGAAGAAATTCTTAAACTTATCACAAAAATAAATACAAAGAATATAAAATGCTTCTAGAACTTTTCTTACGCAAATAACTATATTATTAAACGCATATTATTCAAATACAAAAAAAAAAAGCCTGTTGTCATAACTTTTTAAAGTTTTCAGTGTCTTTAATATGGGCTTTTGGTCCACAAAAGCCTTTCACATCGAATAATTTTAATGCAGGTAAACAACATTTTGTAAAACCCAATTTAAAGCGTGCATATCATTAAAGATACAAAAAATAACAGAAATTTTAAGTAAGTTCACTGACATTGCTGTTTCTTCGGTGGACTCTATTGATCACACAAATAAAATTAATGGTAAATTAAAATTGTGTGTGTGTGTGTGTTTCAGTTTAATTAATCAAAAAACTTGCATAAATAATCAATAAAAAGGGTATTGCTTCCATTAATACGTCGGGAAGAAGTACTTGTAGAAAAGTAGAACGCGCTACATTTAAATGTACAGCGCTACATTTAAATGTAAAATTTTTTGTAGAAACAGAATTATATATGATCCCAAATATAGAATGTCATATTTTGACAATAACTGGTTCAGTGAAACTATTCTTAATCGCTTTTTCATTTTATTTAAGCAATTTTATTTTTATTACATTCAAATACAATGATGTGATAACTTTTTTGGTCATTCTTTCACACCGATAGATACGCCCAGTTATGATACAGTCAGTTAAAATCCTTGACCTTCAAGTCATTTCCGGTTTCCTCGTTCGATTATTTCAGGATGGACTGAGCAAAAAGAATCACTCTTGACCATGAGGCAATTGATATTAATAAAAATAAAGTTCATATCAGTTTTTAAAAATGAATATTGTTCATTAAATTGCGCAATTATAAACAAAAAAATTGTGTTTTACAGTAAAATCAACCAAGGTCATTCTTTTTTCAACTCACTGGGTCGTTAATTATTAAGGTATAAAAGATTTCTTTTCTTCGAAATTCAAGGGATAAAATACCAAATCATTTGAGGGAATCAATAAGAATTTATTTTTATACCATTCTGAAGTATTTTTTTAATTTGACATTTAATTTTAATGAAATTGAGAATGTCTTCTAAAAATATAAATTTCACAAAAACAATAATTTTGCAAACATTTACGAAATACTCTGTTGATACTTCAATTAAAAAAAGGGAGGGAAAAAATGTTTTTTTTTTCATTGATGGGCAAAATTTAAGTGTAAGAGTGTATAAAAAATCAAGTTGTATAAAATAAATATCATTCAAGTATATTATTGAATTTGTACCTGTCTTGTGAATTAACGTCAAATTTTTCATTTTATATACTTATTTAATATTTGAGGAAATGGTGTTCTGTAAGTATTGTTACATAACGCAATAAATATGATTTAAGCATGAGTTTTTGTAAATTTTGTTTGCAATATAAATGCTGAGTTCTAATTTATTAAGAACTAAAAATAGAACTTTTCTCTTACAGAGAGAAATAAACCTTATAGGATTTATTTAACTCGAGATAATAATGCTTAAATTTGTATATGTGTGTAACTTAATAGTATGTGTATTGTAATGCCATTTATAATAAGAAAAGTATATATATTGTTTTTACATTTCTAGTTAATTATTTTAATGTCAAATAAAGTCTTGGTATTAAAAATATTAAATCAGTTTAAATATAATTTTTTGATAAGATTAAGTAAAAATTGCTAGAGTAGAAAGTTGTGTTCAAAGTAAAATTTTATTAAATACGATGCATTTTAAATACTAAGTAAATTAGCAAAAACAAAAAATGTAAATTTATGAAAATTGTATTATTTTGTATTATTTTTTATGTTCTTATTTCAATAAAAATTTTGAAATCATTCGACAGTAAAAAATATAGATAAAACATATACCACAAAAGTCATTCATAATATCGCTTACACGTTGCCATTTTAAAGAACCGAAACGGAAATATAAAATAAGTTTTCTATTTTCTGTGGCAGATGGTCAAACGGGACACATTCCACATTTTGTTAAAACAATAACAAATACTATTAGTATCGGAAGCGTATCTTCTTTTTTTACGATACATAACCGTGGACATTCTATTAAGACTTCACGTATTCCATTGCCAATAAAAAAAAAAGAATCACTGCTTTACAATAATATTTTTCGACCTGATGTTTTTAATGAAAGATTTACGCTCGTTGTAAAACTTGTTTCATCCTCATTGATAGGCATTTAACCCAGTATTCCTTCACTGCACGCGTGAAGAATACTAATAGCTGAGACTAGATTTATATTTGGGTATTACCTACTTCCTTTTTTCACGCAAAAGTCTCTTCCAACGAAGCAATTCGACGAAAGAGATAGTACTTGAACGAGTCGTTTGTGAAAGAACCAGCTGAGTGTCGTATCACCTCTGTGACATCCGCATGTTATTACTCCACCGTGGCCTTCAGCTTCCTGCGTTTATGCGAACTCGCTTTTTTTTTTTAAAGAGATGAACACGCTTATGAAATGTCGTTTGTACTGGATTACTCCTTTTTTTTGTGCTACCATCACGCTTGCGGCAGAAATCGTTTGGTCGAACACACGTGTTGAAACGATTGGAACAAAGGCGTTCAGAATATCGAAAACAGTTCTTTTAGAACTGAAAAACCAAATTTGTAAAATTGGAATACTTTTTTCTTATTAAGAAGCGTTGTTTGTTATGTTAGCTTATTTTGTTGCTTGAGAAACATTTAAAATCACTAATTATTATGCTAAATAAACAATCAAAAATTAGATGTTTGTGAACCAATTTTTAAAATTTAATTCTGTTGAATCAAGTTATAAGAAAATTAAGTTGAACGAAAAGAGGATTTATATCTGGTAAAAGATAATTAAAGCAAAATATTTCTGAATACTTTTGGAAAAATTCTTTGATAAAATGTAATTTTCAGAAGTTTACTTATCATAAAGTTTTCTTTTTTTCTTTTTTTACTGGTTGTTATACAATGTAAATAAAGCAGAAAATATTTTATAAAATGTATTTATGTCGTAACCTTTTTGTGATCATAATCTAATTCTGTAAATTTATAACTTCATGTTTTAGTTTCCCACTGTTTTGAAATTCTTTATGAGAATTAATTGTGTTACATTTGAAATTGATTACCGCGAGATAGCTCTTTAAGAGAATTTTTTTATGTACTATTTAATTTTTATCTATTATTATCCATTTAAGACAATGTTAATTTTTATTTAAGTTAAAATCTTAATTAATTTAAAATTCTAAGTACTTGATTGTAGTTAAAAATATAAGTATTCTATGTTAAATATTTACAATTTTTAGATTTTTATAATTTTTTCTTATTTTTTTAATAATTTATATTATAAATATAATAAAATTCTAAGCTATTTTTAAAAATTGTAAAATTCTAAGTTTTAATTTAGAATTTTTACAATCTTTATATATTATTTTAATTTTTTTACATTTATAGTTATTTATACCTATTTTTTTTTGAGCAAAAAGAGCTTACAATCACAATTTATTATTATTTTTTTTTAGAAAATTACATTTTCTTATAATATTTGCCTACAATTTTTATGACACAACATTTCTTAATAAAGAAAACATACATTGCAGAAATCCTATTATGTATTCTGTCTCGACATATTTTATATTTTGAATTTCGTATAAAAATACATATAAGTCCTACTTCTAAAACAATTCTCATTAAGTGTTTCAAATTCTTTATTGTATTTATCAATGAAAAATAATAAAAAAGGCATTTGGATCTGAAATTTACTAAAAATGATTTTAGTTAGAAATCTGGTTATTTTGGGAAATGAACCTTATAAGTTATCAAAGAAAACGTAAATCTTATGAAGCCATTAAGAATAGTAAAGAGAAGCAAAAAGGACCCTTCTGAATGTTGTAAAGAATTTTGCTTCAAAACATTCGCACGCGGCGGCGAAAGTAAAATTTTAGAGTGCAAGATCAAGTGAAGATCAAAATTATAAGATATATGGCATCAACAACAAATCTATAGATTTATTTTAATTAAATTTTACAAAACCATCATCACATTTTTCTAAACATTGCTGGAGAATCACTGCATTCACCTTCTAACCTCTAAAACATTTCTTATCAATGATCGAATTTTTGCACGCGCATAAAAGCTAAACATGTGTGTGTGTGTGGATACAAATTGCCCATGAAGTCTGAAAAAAATTTTAATGAGATTTTTTTATTGCTTCAGTTGTTAGACTACGGCAGAGCACGTCTGTCTATAATCGGAACAATCTCATTGTCAGTACGAATTCCAGGAACTAATAAAATTTTCTTTAAACTCTGGCACGTGTGTCTTTGTCTGGATTTTCCTATCATTCTTATACGATGCTGCAATTGTATTGCAATATAATAGTTAGCGTAATGTGTGTGCAACATGACCTACATACATCTACCTATTAATGAAACGCAGGGGTCAGCAAACTTTTGACAGAATAGCCAATTTGTAAATGAAACAAGACAAACTGATAAATAGCCTAAAAAAGAAAAGAGCCTAACTAGCAAACAGCCTAAACTATTTATATGCGTTTGCATGCGCTAAAGGGGGGCGGAGGCTGTGATCGCGATCATGTGACTCTCGTGCACCAATCAATATTTTTTATTACATTTGAATACAATTTTATCCACAAGACTAATATTTTACGCTTTTCAAAAACTAAGAACCATGGAAATTATTTTTATTTCTGTGGCTCAATACAAGAATTGTGAAAAGCTCATTATATTGTGAATTTAAATTTCAAGCTTCGAGAAAAAAAAATTCCGTTCTAATAATATCCTAAGTTCTTTATTTTAGAATTTTATGTTTACAATTAATAATTAAAATAGATTTTGGTTGTTTTTGTATACAAAAATCATTTCAACACTCTTTTGATTAGCCTTAAGGCTTGTCATAGAGAATACGGAATATGTTTTTGTTACCAGTTTTGGGTTTAAGTGCATCTTTTGCTTAAAATCATGAGAGCTCTCGAACTCATCAATGCAACTAAGTAAACGTTAGTAAAAATCTCTTTAAGGTATGCCTTCCCATGGTGGCATTCGTAACAATAAATTGGACTTCTACTGCTTCAGAAATCATTGTAACATTTTTACTAATTCTCAGTAAGGTTTGTTAATCGAAAATAATATAATACAGAAATAACTATATTAAATAACTATATTAAACCAGTCAAATATTTAAATATATATGTAAACACTAAATAATTATAAGCGCATAAGAGAAAAGCAACGTAGTTTTTTAATAGATATAATTAATTTTTTTAATAAATTCATAGCAGCAAAAGACTGAAGAGCCGTGGTTTACCGATCCCTGCTCTAATGAAAAAACGCCATCAATTGAATCACGATTTGCACTTGGCAGATGACGTAGAGAGGGATAAAACAAATTGAGTTTTTCAGTGCAATTTTGTTCCTGAAAAATTACTCCGAATCATATTTAAATTACGAAATTTGAAAAATAAATCAAATATAATTACTGAATATTACGGCCTTTAATCAAATATTTGAGTTATAAGAAGCATTTTGAATACAAAAAGAAATCATATTGAAAAAACTAAATGCTGTAAAAGCAAAGAATAATTTAAAAGTTTCAAATACCTTACTTCTCGAAAAAAAATATTGGATTAAAAAACGATGAAGAATCAGATATAACTTTGAACCGAAATCTAAAAATATAAGCTCGGTTTTTTACAATTCAAAATCCATACTAGATATAATTTCGGATATAACAAGTAATTTAAAAAATTTTCTTTAGTCAATTCCTACTTAGATCAACAAAAAAAAAGTTATTTTAGTTACTCTTTATTAAATAGATAATAGATATCTTTTATTACGCATGGGGGAGAAATCGTGGTTCAAAGCGGATTTTCTGACTCTGTCTTGCTGGGCTGCATAAACTCTTTGAGGGCTGCTAATTTATCACCCCTGAAAATGCGTATAGAGGAGAAAAGCGACTCACTCTCATTCACTCATTCCTTACTTGATCTCCGGAACTATTAGGCCAACAAATTTGAAATATGACAAGCATGTTTCTTCTTCTCATTAGAGATCTTTTGTTGAGTGAGTTTTGCAGAAATTGAGTCCCAAAATCAGAGGGAGGATATTAGAGAGTAATAGAGTTTTAAGAGTCATGTTTTCAAATTATAGGTCATACAGATTTTAAATTTAATAAACATGTTTTTTTTTTGTTGAAAGGAGATTCACACTAAGAACGGGTTTGACGAAAATCGACTCCCCAGGAGCGAGGGGTGTAAAAGAAATATATGTGCTTCCGCTTTAGAAAATTCAAATCTATTTTAAATGAAGAAGTGAACCCTATAAAAATTCTTTTGAATTCATGCGAAATAGTTATCAATAACTTCAAAACAATATATAATCAAACAACATCCCGAAATATCCAGTAAAGTAAGTAAGCAACAGCTACTATAATGTAATTTTAATTTTGAAAACTATTTGTAGAATCTTATTACTTGGACATCTTTCAGCCAATTATCAAATTTGAATTGTGAGTATTAACCTCGCACTATAAAGCAACGCGAGGGTTATTGGTGATGGACCTTGTATCTCGGTCAAGTGACGAGTATGACACCTGATCTGGCTTTCTCCTCTACAAACTACCCCTACCACGCTAGAGAGAGGACTTTGAGCCTAGACAGATTTAAAGTGCTTCATCCCCTCTACAAGACGGATCTTCAGTGTCAGAATTTAAAATTGCGTTTGAAGTTTAAGTACAGCAACAAATACAAGTTTAATGTTAGCTATAAACTTAACGGAAAACACACTTGGTTTCATTTATCAAGAGACCGTCAAGAATTTATCCCATTGCGTATTTATGGAATGCTTCTAAATTTTAAAGACACTCTATAATATAAACGGATCAATGCTTTATAAAATCATGAATTCATACGAAAATTGAAACAATTATCCACTTGAAAATACGTTCCAAGATTTGTTCAAGCTCTTAGACTTCACGAGGGCAGTGTGACGTTTGAGAAAAATTTATTGTGATATTTATTAATTTAAATATTTGGTTTATTTACGTGACAGCTATTAATTACAGTATATGCATTGAAGCTATTAAAGGATTGGTTAGTTCGTTAGAGTTCAAATTCTATTGTTTGTGAGGGAGAAGATTGCATCCGTCCTGTTCGAAGTTTTCCAACCGACTTCTCTGCCCTCCTTAGGGTCTAGGGAAGGTAGCCGTGGGCCTCTTTATCCTCGAGTTACATTCGGCTCGTGGGTGGAGTAGGGGTGGGGTTTCTAACGGGGTGATACCCAAACAAGGCCTTGCAATATATTAAGGGTGCGCGTGTGCATAGGAACGTGGTTATCCTATCCACAAAAAGAAACCGACTTTCATCGGCGTGGTGGGAAAACGTCACAGCAGACTTAACATGGTAACATAAGAAGCCTTAGTCTATTTTGATGACTGCCTCTGATGTCGGCAATAGAAATTGATTTAAATGCTTGAAGTTACTGAGAAAAATAAATGTTACTGTCTCTTCTATGAGTGCTGTAGTCAGAGCGTAGGTTGAAAGCATCACTAGCTACTTCCGGTGATTATCTTTCTTTCCGAACACCATAAAGAATGACAAATTAGAATGAATGGATTGAGCTTAGATAATTTCGAGTTTTCTAATGATGATCATGAGACAAAACTAATTGTTCTCATATCGTCTGATACAATGTTCCAGTTGATAAAGTATTAGTCAAGATTGTTCCAGACGGTTTGCAGATTTTTCATGATATTGGAAAAAAAATTATAGAACATAAGTTTTAATTTTTTAATTATCGAAACTCGTTTGAAGCTTAATTCAATAAGTAAAAGATGTTTGTAAGAATTATGAAAGTATTGGTCTAGAATTTTTATATTCTTTTATAAATTTTTATAGAATTTTACTTACATTTTGGTGTAGTTGTTTTCTTATCCCGTAAGCGGTTTGCTCGTACAACGTACGGTCTACCAAAAGTTTGCCGCAACTGGTTTGCACGTTCGCTGTACGGGCACTCTCTCTTATATTTTCTTTCTTTCTTTGATTTGCGGTTATTTTAAATTCTTATGATGTATTATATTAGGGCTAGTATTTTGAAAAGGTTATGAAGTTTGTCTATGGTACTGACATGATTTCATCCGGCTATTTTTTTGTGAGGTAGTTAGGGATAAACAATAAAAAAATGGGTTTTTTTAACGCATTTTGGGTAAAAAAATTGACCGCTTAAGAAATTAGGCTAATTTTTTGAATTTTCTCCTAAATTTTTAAAAAATTTAATTTAATTAGGCGAGCATTTTTATTTTAAAAATGTGAGTTTGATTATGTTGTCATTGCATTTATATTTTTTTTCGGTTGAAAGATTTTTTTACTACTCTGAGACTCGAGCAAGAATATCCAACACAAAATACACACGTATGGAATAATAAAGTAAGATTTATAAGTCACTTGGTTAACTTGTGACGGATCTATCCACCCTTTTAACTAACAGTCCTCTTGGGGAACTTCTGGTCTTTAAAAATATTTTATTATAAAACTCCTCTTCGCGAAAAAAGAAAACGTGAACACACACACACACACACACACACACACACACACACACACACACACACACACACACACACACACACACACACACACACACACACACACACACACACACACAAATTAGGACTACTATATAGTCTAGGCTTTTAGGTTAGATAGAGAAATAGGATAGATTTCTAGAGGTTCAGTGATTAATCAAATTGAATGTGAATCGTGGATATTTTATATTTGATAACTGAATTACTTAAGGTGACGAGCTGTCACCGGAGATTGAATCCAGATTAAATAGTGAAAAAGTTAGAACTATTGAATTAAGTAAGTGTCTTAAACATTAAAGTCTCATATCTCAAGTACCTCGTTAATTGTCTTTATACTTATTAATTGGGCACATGTCTTATCCTTGATCGATCGAATTTGTGTTGTGACTAACATTGTGAATAATTTAGATTGTTTTTGAAATATGGCTAGTCTTCCTTCCAATTCTCTCACACCTTAGGCGCTCAGGCAAGATCATTATAGACTATCTTGAATGAATTATCATTAGAAAAAAAGCACCAATAGATTTCTTTAAACAATTGTACAGATACAGATTCAATGAATTTAAAAAAAAAAACGCGTAATTATACAGGGCACATGTATAATGTATACCGTTAATTCTTTAATTTGATTATTTGACTCAATTTCATATTTTGAGCAATTTCACATGTTCTTGAATAACTGCAAAATTTTTGCCATACTGTTATTAGAAAAAGCAGGAATTCTCTTCTAACGTGATTTGGAAAATGAAATGTAAGATTTCTCATGGATATTAACGAAAATATTCATATAATACAGATAATGCTGTAATAGTTTTCAACTTAAAGTAGTAACTTATAATTATGTTTTATGCGAAACAAAAAAGTAACATACAACCTAGAAAATACACCCACAAAAAAAAAGAAAATAACAAAAAGAAATTACTCAATTTCTTAAAATGTTGCGCAACAAGTGAAGCATTTTGAAATCCTTATTTAGAAAAATAAAATAGCCACTTAATTTGTTTCATTTTCTATCTTCGAAACATTTAATTAAAATAAGATCGAACGTTGATAATTCTTTTCAGTTGAGAGTTTATGTAGTAATTGTTTACAATAACGAATCTATTTTCAAAATCACTAATATAATAGAAGTTTACTGACTTATAGTTATAATAAAATAAAGAGAAAGTTCTACTCTACAGTTTGCTGTTGCATCGCCTTCAGAATACTTCGTGCAGTAAATTACATTTCAAAATCTATGTGCAAAAAATGACAGTTTAATTTTTAATATAAATATTCAAGGTATGAAAAACACACATTCAATAAAAAATGATAAAATGGCATCCATTTCTTATCACGAAATAACGAGTTCTTAGCTGTGTTTGAATTTCTTAAGTAATTTTTAAGACAAGATCAGTAACAAAGGTCATACTATAATTGTTTAACAAAACAAGAAAAATGGACGAATGTATCATATTAAAAGAATTTTTAGAAAATTTTGTAAAGTGTTACATGTGTATAATAATAGATTAATATAACTTAAATGGAAAACCGAGTGCTAGAAAATATTTGTCTCCTGCGTTCCAGTAAATCTCTATTTCAATTTACATGAAAATTATGAATTTTTGGATAAAAATTTTCCTTTAATCTTTAGAGCTTCATGGATCATTAAATGTATAATTTTATGTTTTATGGATCATTGAATGAATTTAGAAAAAGTAAATACATTTTTATAATAATCAAAAAACATATTTTATTAATGTAAAATGCATCCACTAAAAGTGTGATGGGTTCTAATCGCGGTTCTTCAACTAATCCTGTTGGGGAAATTAATCTTTAACTGTGGTACGAGTTTAAAACCACTTTCTGTAGAGATGACTCGATTTTATGCTAATGTAAATACTATTTAAACCCTGCCAATGGTGTGTTAGAGTTAATAGAGGACCGTTAATCATGAGTAGTGAGTCATTCGACCTGATGTTAGCATTTAATTAACATTCGGAGCCATGGAAATACTAGAAAAGTTGATTTGAAGAGGATCATAGACGTTTAGGAAAGAGATGACAAGTGATTTATTTACAAGCAGATCCAGAGATAAATATGGTTTAAATAACCTTATAAATTAGATTAAGAGATTTTTAAGATTGCTCCCAAGGTTATTGAGTTAATCATAAAATGTTCAGTGTTGAAATGAAAGTATTATTTTTATAGCAATGTCTGCTTCTACCGCTCATTCGATATAGTGGTAAGTGAAGTTGACTGAGGTGCCGTAGGGACTGGGTTCGAATCCTGGAGAAAGCATGGATGTTTGTGTTGTAATCCTTTCTTTTGTCCCCGTGTTATACTTTGCGTGGTGAACGAGATTTATAAATGTTAAAAAAATTTCTTCTTCTTCCACAACTCCTATTACGCCTGCAACCTCAGGGTTGCGACAAAGGTAACAGAATTGTAAAGGAGTTATGCAAAAAAAGAACGTGTGAAGAGTATAAGTTAATTTAAGTATTATCCATTTTTAATGTGTGTATGACATTTGTTCCTATTAGTTTAAATTAAGGGTTTTTCTTTCCGATGACGTCACTGTAAGATGGAGAGTCCGTTTATCTCAAGCCTAGATCGACACCGAATTTTAATTGCCGGTTTTAATTGATAAAATGAAAATGTCTTTTTCGATATATATGCTATTGGAAACGGAATTAAAATTTCTGTACTTCTTCACTCAGCGATGGGTATTCTTTTTTTACAAAGAACCACACACACACACACACCACCCACCCCACACCCCCCCACCCCCCCCCCCCCCCCCCCCCCCACACACACACACACACACACACACACACACACACGAGGCTTTGATAAAGACGATACGCATTTAGTTTTTAAACTGTCGGTCGCAAAATCTCTTCAATATTTTCTGAAAATAGATCTCATAACCACATACTTTCATGCCTAGAATCTTTCGCCTTTGGAAATAAGAAACACGCCATTTTGTTTTTATCATTTATGAGACTGAATCTTCATTAAAATATATATATAATGATCAAATTTTTCTGCGAAGCATCAAATTTGTTCTCCTACCACCGATTGGCTACCGCCGCTTCATACGATTTGAAGTGTGTAACTATCTCATTTGATTTTTCAGCTCGCATGCTTCTGAAGAAAGTTTATAAAGATATCTTGCAAAGTTTCTTAAAAACAGGGATCATATTTTGATTTCGAAATTATCAAGAATTGAATAGGTAAAAAAAGGTACCAATAAGTACATACGGTGGCGTGGCTACAGCGGTCGTGGTTGGAGCGGACACATTACATTTCGTGGGCTGAGCGGACACTTTGAAACTCATCGTGGTTTGAGCGGACACATTTTTCCGACATTCAATTTTGCATATGTTTCCCCCCTTTTTATTTCATCTTCTTCTTCTTCTTTAGCACGACAGCCCGGGTGGGCCAAGGCTTTCCTCAGAACATCCCTCCATCTTGTCCTTTTTATTTCAGGGTCGCCTAATTCTCTGGATTTCAAATTAAAAGACACTTTTTGCGTTTCTTCTTTTAGTATTTTAACTAATAAGTGTTAATTGAATGAAAGAATTGAACACATCCTAAAAGATTTCGAAACATCAAACAATCTAGAAAAATATCTAAAATCTTTAAGTTTTGTAACTAGGTTGGACTAAATCCAATGATAAATGATATTTATGCTTTTATAATAAAGGTTAGTTAATATTTATTTACTTGTATTTATTTTTCTTTTGTCTACTTGTATTTTGTGTGTATTTTCTTCTAGTATTTATTTTTACTTACATTAATGGAACTAATTAATTTTATGGCACCTGAACTTGTTCTAATAGTTATTTGACTCTAAAATACAGTTTTCCACAAAATTCTTGAAATTCGTTCATACCCTTCATTATATTGTTACTTACTATTTAAATATTTCTTTGAAAGTTTTTATTTCTATTACATTTCGCTATGTTTAAAATGTATTGCACTATAACATCTTAACAGTTTAATACAAGTAATTAAATTTGATTAGCAACAATGTATTTATCCTTGTAATTCGGTAATCGAATCTGTTCTAAGATGGGGGGAAATGTGTCCACTCAAACCACGATGAGTTTGAAAGTGTCCGCTTAGCCCACGAAATGTTATGTACCCGCTACAACCACGTCCGCTGTAGCCACGCAACCGTACATACAGTGGACCACAAAAATGTTTGTATACTGCAATTTTTTGTAAAATTTAATGTTTTCAACTGGTAAAAATTAATATAGTGGACTTATAATCTTTTTATGTCTGCAATTTGTTCCCTTTGGAATACCGTAACCTTTTTTTAAATATAGTATCATTATTAATTTAAAAAATAATAATAAAAAACTACTAAAAATTAAACCACAGAAGTCTTCGTACACTTACAAAAATCTCAACATTGGTTTAAATATTGTATTTTTCTCTTAATTTAGTATTTAGTAAGATATCTTTTAGCATCCACAACATCTTTTAAACGTCTTGGTATAGATTTCATCAGTTTTTTTTTTTTTGTAATTTCTGCGCCGATGTTCTCCACCATTCTTCTGTGTGATAGTTGTTTTTACTTCACATTGTATATTGTACACATTTTTTTTTATGTCATGTTTTCTTTAAATTGAAATTCTCACCACACATGTTTCATTGGGCTTAAATCATGTGATTTAGGAGATGTTTCCAGAATTTGGGGACAGTTATAGAAACAACATCGACGTCTCTATTCAGAGCAGTACGTTGAGAGCAGTGCACTTGGCGTCATTATTTTGCTAAAAAACGAATCCTTCTCCTACAGCCAAATTTTGGGCGGATAATTTCAAATTACTCTTTCAAATATTTGAATGGAGCTCATGATTAACAAATTATCAAAAATCTGAGTCTAGTTTTGAAGAAAATTTATCTCTCCCCCCTCCTCTTTCCCACGAAAGAACACCTCCTCCATACTGAAGCATGCAGGTGTTTTTGTTCCAACTAAAATTTTGGGATTTAGTTCCTCGTTTTTTCTTATACGGCCAGTCGGTACCAGATATTTTGAATTTTCTGAACCAGTTTTCTGTCAATGTTGAATTTTCTAAGACTTAATACCAGGAATATAATTGGAACATTGAAGCATAGAGGTGGAGGTGTTCTTGCGTGGGAGGGGTGAGTAAATCGGATTCAGGATTAGGTTATTTGGTACTTTTTTATGGTATTGTGAATTTGGGAGCTCTATTTAAATATTTCGAAGAAAAATTTGAAATTATCCCCAAATTTGGATATAGGAGACGACATCATTTAAAAAGATAATAGCGCCAAGCGCACTGCTCTCAATGCACGCCAATGTTGTCTCTATAACTGTCCCCAAATTCTGAAAATACCTCTTAAATCACATGATTAAGCCCAATATAACATGTGTGGTGAGAATTTCAGTTTAAAGTAAAGAAAAACATGACATACAAAAACAAAATGTGAAGTAAAAACAATTATCACAGAAGAATGGAGGAACGTTGATGTAGAAATTACAAAAAACTGATGAAATCTATACCGAGACGTTTAAAAGTTGTTGTGTGAATGCTAAAATATATCTTACTAAATTAAGAAAGTAATACAACATTTAAAGCGATATTGAGATTTTTTTGAGGAGTACGACGACTTTCGTGGGGTAATTCTCTAATTGTTTTTTGATTATTAATTTTTTAAATAATAGTGATACTATATTTTAAAAGATGATTATTGTATTACAGAAAGAACAAGTTAGAGATATTATAAAAAATACTATTCGTGTACATTAATTTTTATTAGTCAAAAACATTAAATTTTATGGAAAACTGTAAGCGTATGAACACTTTTGGGGTCCACTGTATATAAAAATGTTTGAATTCATGCTGCCTCTCAAAACGAAGGATTAAAAAAAAAAAGAAGAAAACTGTACTTTAAGAACGTCAGAACTACACTTTTCATAGGAGCTCTATTCGTATTCTCTATAGATACGTGTCTAAATATTTGAAAAATTACATAAAAAATAGTGATCTAATAGATAATAGACAGTTAAATGTATTAGGGTGGAGTTTTATCTTCTCTTTTTAAAGGCAATGAAGAGAAAAAAGGGAGAAAAGTTCAAAGCCTTAAAAAAATCCATTAGCTCAATAACGCTCATCGATATTCTATTGGATTCAGTTTTCTATTTTGTGTTTGAAAAAATAAATAAATAAAAATTATCAGTTTATTTTATTTGTATATATTCGTGCATCTAACTTTATTATACTTCCTCTGAACGCCGAAAGAAAAAAAAACAGATTTAGTCACAATTATTATTGCTGTTATTTTGTCAAACATTAAAGTTAAAAAAAACAGACAAACTGAATAATATTTTTTCTCACGAACACTTCTGTGACCACTCACAATAAAAGACAGACAATTGATGAAAAAAAGCATTTTTCTTTCAGGGAGATAACCTCTTTTACGTTCGTGGTATTATTACCATAATTACTTATGCATTAAGAACTTCTGTAACATAATGCGTGATTTAAGTCCATAATTTTGTGGAATAACGTACTGTAATTTTGGTCGCTCTTCTCATGTAATTATTCACAAGAATATACAAATATTCCCATTAACATAAGAAACACAATATGAGTACACAAGATAAAAAATTTGATAAAAATCAGGGACATATACATTTGAAAGAGTAGATCATTTGTGCGAGTGGTTTCGATTCAATAGGAATTTTAAGACAACCACAATAAATGCATTTAAGATCTCTAATAATTTGAAAACAAATTCATAAATTCCTTTTACGCTTATGGTATATTTATCTCAAGTAAATCGTCGTAAATTATTTGAATGTGCACGTGAGTATCCAGAAGTAAAAATTTGTGTGTGGATAAATTTTCAGCCACGAGACATGAGTTCCATCTTGGTAAAAGAGACTGAAGAGGTTTTTTTCCTAATAAAATACGATTATTTATTTAAGCATGAGCAGTCAACCCTTGTGTGTGATGAATTATCTGATATTGTTGAACCTAAGAAGAGAGGAATGATAAAATATACAGTATAATCAATGTTGATTCCAGTTTGACTTCGTATGACCGTGATATTAGCTTTTGGTATAAGAGACTCGATATTTTTTTAAATCGAATCAAAGCATCTCCAGCGCGCGTCCCGAAATTGTGAAACAGAAAACAATACACAAATAAGGATGAGATAACTGAGAATTTTTGTTCGATAAAACATTTAGACTCAAATATATTTATTAGGTGAAAGGTTGCGTGCAAAGTTTTATAATTTCAAAATCCAGTTTTTCTCAAACATTAAAATACGTTAAAAAATTAAGGATATATGAAAGGCTACACATATCTTACCTAATAAGTGATTCATTATTTTCATCGTGTAAAAACTGTTGGCTGTAAATATATGAATAATAACAGCGAAAGGTTATAATCACAGCGCCTTTTATTCTTATAATCACTCAAATGATCAAAAAGATCCCAAACGCGAATAATAATATCTTGAAAATAAACTAAAATTAAATAAATTTATTAACTCAACCAGCGTTGATTACGCATTGAAATTATTTTTTTTATTAAACTAACATATTAGAATAATTACAAACGATGCCAACTTAAGCATCATCAATTTAACAACAGACGATTATACATCAGCAAATAAATTAAGTAATCAAATAAATTAGAGTTATTTGAATTTTTGAATTAAAGAAGACGATAATTATGTGGAAGAGAATTTTCCACTATGTATCTGTAACTACTGTGTAATTTAGTAGATAGTCAATTAAAAATTGGTTCAAAATAAAGAAAAGAAGTTTGAATAGAACTACATATTTTATATATGAAACAATGGTGTTTGGATGGAAGAAATTCAAAATTTCCACTAAGAACAGTGTAATAAAAATTTTTTTAAAATAATAAGATCGCCATTTCTCAGACATTCACAGTATTTTTATTCTTCTTATATAACTCTCCTTTCCTGATATGCTTTAGACGGTGGAAAATAAATGGTTAAATGTTTTTTTTTATTTCAGTCCATTGGATTTTAAAATCTTTGTTATGATGTTAAAAGCTCCATGATGTCCAGAAATATTTTTAGAGAAGGTTCTTTTAAAGAAATTTGATCAACTGAAAAATTTTCTAGTTCCGAGTTTTCGCAGCTTGATTGATTTGGTGAAAACATTTGAATTGGTTCTATGAGGTGTATTTTTATTTTCAGAGGAACTTACAAAAAGTTTTTATTACAAAATTAGATTGAGTTTTCCATCAAGAGTGTGTGTGATAACTCTCCTCTGAATTTTTTTTTCTGAATTCATTCCTTTTTGTTGTAGTTATTCTAAAACTTAAAAAATGTATGATCTGAATATAAAATTTTCAACCTATTTAAAAAAAAAAGGTACTTACGTATTAACACAACAACCGCTATTTCTATTAATAACTCGCTAAGTTGGCAACCTCGATTTTCTACATGTCGTACGCGCTGAATTGACAACCATCTGCTTCGTTTCATATAATGTCGCCAATGGGTTACGATAATATGTAAGTACCTTTTTAAAAAAAATGGCAGTTATAGAGACTGCCGATAGAAGTGAAAACTTAGAACTTTTAGTATTAAAATTTGAAATTTCATAATGTTCGAATTAAAATTATCAACATCAATCTGATTATCACATCTATTGACACTCCAAGAAACAATTATATGCATGTTTATATAGTTTTTTATTATTCAAATATATTACGGGTTGTACAAGATCACGACAAATATAAATACAATTCAATTGAAATAATAATTAATATACGATCATATTATTTATGGATAGTATTTGTATTTACTTAAATTTCAATATACTTGATTCTTAACATTACTTTAATTATTTTCATCATTAATTTCAACAATACTTAAGACTTTTTGTACTTTCAATTATTTCATTTCGTTCTCTAAAAAAGATACAATAGGCTTAAGATTACTAAAGTAAGAAAGGAAAATGTTTGATTCAAATTTATCTATCACATTAAAACCGCATCGATCGTCGTTTTATATTTTGTAGTACTGAGTTTTCGATCATTGGACATATTTAAATTAAGTGTTTCATTTAGAAATTCAATTAGTGGTAGATTTTTATCATCTGCAAAGTTAATATTGAAGTCTCCACTTAAAACCATCGGTACATTATATATTTTTCGCCAAATCTTTTTTCGAGTATTTCAGAACCTTCTTTTGTATAAATCATCAAATTTTCGAATAAAAATTGTTGCATCTGTCTCGTAGATTTTCCAGGCGAAATATAAACTGCAACCATTAATATGTTTTGCCCATTCTCGGAATCGCAACGAGCAACGCATTTTCGCCTATATCAGAAACATTGACACCAATGCTTCTAGTGAATTTAGTATGTACGTCCATATGTGAAGTAATGAAGTGTGACGTATCTTGAGTATTGTGATAAATAGCTACGCCTGCTGCTGGAACTTCGGGTCTTTTATGACTTACAAAGTTGAAATTCGGAATATTAAGTGGTTCTACGTTTTTCATACGAATTTCTGAAAAAGCAAAACATTGACTTTTTTACGAAAGCATCATTTTTTAGGAACTGACTGAAACAACTGAATGAAAATATCTATAATCATTTCTTGTTGGAGATGAATTCTAGAAAAGTTTTGGTGACGTTTGTAGTGAATGTTTTGTAACCTTTTCAATTCTAAAGTTAGATCCTCTCGATGACTTGTTGATCTTTTATGATGTTTATTTGTATTAATAACCATATTTTAAACTTCAACACATTAATCTTGAATTATTATTAGATTTTATAAAATTTTAATTTCAAAATCCACGATAAAAATATGATTGAACAACTAGAAGTCTGTTTTACCACGGTAGTAAGAAAACGTCTAAGCCACTGTGAAATAATAATCCGGATTGCGTGATTCATTGCAGAGATTAAATATTAGAAAATAAATAATACAAAATTTTCAAACGCCAGAATAAATACATAGATTTAAAATAATTTTAAATAATATAAAATTTTCAAACGCTTAAATAAATACGAGTATTTAAAATAATTTTCTGTTGTTTATTTTTTTATCTTAAAAATATTAGATTTTTATTTAGTACTCACTATTGTACTGCACAATGATTCTTCATTAAACGATTCAAATAATAATCAAACAAAAACACTATTTCAACAATGCACACTATATACACATTGAAGTTTTCACTAAATCCATTCAATTTCACTTATAAGATATACACAGCCCTATACGTCAGCTGTATAGCTACAGATATACTACTATAAGCATATCGGTGACGCGAACGCACGAGATTTCCCCTATCCAAAAAGTACCTAAGGCGAAGAGCACACTGTGCGTGCTCCAGATAGAGCATGAGTGACGAACCCATAAGATTTTCCCCTACCAAAAAGTGCCAAACGCCGCTAAAGAAGTTTTCACTTCAATAATTTCATTTTAGTTTATAACATTTTTCACTAATATCCATTTATTTGTTTATAGAATTACATGCACTCAGATTTCCCTTTTTTGTGCATCTGTCACCTATGGAAACGAGATTCAGAAATTAGGAGCATCTCTGTTCGAAGTTTTTTAATTAATTTTTTATTTCAAAATTCGAGTGTTTAATAGAAGCTTATTACACTCAATGATCACATTAAATTTAAACTTCACAGATACTATTTAATGATCATATGTGTACAAATCTGTATTTTAAACTCGGGCGTTAGAGGAATTTTAATTCTTATGTAAAATTATGACGAAAGAAAAAATATTTATCCTTAATGCGGTAATAAACAATACTTTGTAGAAGATAGTGAATTATAATACACTCTCTCTCTCTTTTATCAGGGAATTTCTTTTTCTCTTTCCGTGTAGTTAGTCAATTTTTTGAAGAATGTCAACTGATCACATTACAAGAAAATCCTATTACTCACACTTTGCTTTTTAGTGACATTTTCTTGTGGGAGCATGCTCAAGACAAGGTCATCGTCTTCGTTGTTGATTTAGCTGAAATAAAACAACGCGTTACAGCTACTGTCACTTGATATGAGCAATTGAAAACCTGAATCAGCGTCGCTTACCTTACCGCTAAGGATATATTCCAAAAATATCAATAAGAATTTAGAAAGGATTTCTAAGAACTTTTGAAAATACTAAGTATAGTTTTAACTGTTTAGGGTAGTAAAATTTTGGTACTTTTTGTTTCACCTGCGCAAATCTCGCCAAGCAGGCCTTATTGGCGACAACACACAATGTACACATAAAATTCAATTTATTTTTCAATTTTTTTGAATTAAAAAATATTACAATATGATTAAATTTAAAATTGGAGGTATAGAGAATGCAGGCATTTTAAGCTTATTTTATTATAGATCTACCTTTAGTTTTTCAAAAGTTATCTTGTGGGTAACAGAAAGAAAGCTATTTAGTTTTTATTATTTTTGTATTCCCACTTTATGTTATTTAAAAAAAAACACAATAATTCTATAGCAAAATTTTTTCTTTTATTTTAAACTTTATTCTACACGAACTGTAAGAAACTCATATTAAAAGAAAAGAATTTACTGGTTTATGAGGAATCGAAAAAGTATGTCAAAATGTGCAATATCAAGGCTCCGCTAGGTACTACCCCCCCTTAAAAATTAGATTTCTACGTCTATTTAAATACTATATATTTAAAGAAATGGCATTCTCACATTATGATCTTATAGGGATGTAGTTTAGAACTATTCTATTTTTTCTCAAGCTTAGGACAATGCATCGAATAAATAACTTCAAAACATTAGAGAAATGCACATGTACATTTTAGGTTTCTTCGTAAAAATAGGAATGCACTTTATACGGCGAGTATACCTAAAAATTAAAAAATGCAGTGTGAAAGCATGAGTGCTCGTTAAACGCCGGTGTGTGCTATGTACATCGGATTTTACGGTAGATAAAAATAACACCAAAATATTGATATGCATGGAAGAATAAATTAAAATATAAAACTTATTGCCGCTTCCTATAAGTAATATTTTTCCCTATTCCGGATTATTTCTATTAATTAATCCCTATTCCAGGTTTATCAATGAAAAAAAAATTTTAAAGCAAAAATGGAAATTTGTATGAATATGATGTGATTTCGCAGTTCCATTTAAGGCTGTCTTTACTTTATTTTAAAGAATAAGGTATAAAATTGTTTTTTTTTATAGAAAAATGCTAGAACATTTTTAATTATACTATACATTCTTATTAGTTATTTTATAAAATACACCAGTTTCTATGCAGTGGTCTGCAAACTTATGAAGCTTCTGTGGTACAGTGCCATTTTTTATCCCCTGTTCTACAAACCAAAAGAACTACCATTTTTTTGAAGAAATCTTATATTTGTTAAATGCTTCGAATTTATATTTCTAGTAAATATGAAATCAATGTTAATTAAGTTATACAACAAAAAGAAACTGAAATTAAACTGTACGCAGGGATGAAATTGAATTGTAGTTAGTAATAAATGACAAACGCAATATATAGCACATTTCTTTTTACAAACTTTAACTCAATAGAAGAATCAAGGTTGGCCAACCGCACACAGCGTTAAGGCAATCTACCAGAAATATCCTCACGAGGTACTAGTAGCTCGCGATCGACGGTATAGCGATTAATGTTTTGCATAAAATATTTTAATAAGTATGTGTTAAAATGTTTTTGAGTTTGATTATATAGATAAAAGATAAAAAAAATATAGAGAGAATATAAAATTTTTCACCAAAATTTTAATAGCTCAGTATGATAAATGTGTATAGGTGTTATAGTCAAACGAACTTGTTCAAAGAGGTGGATTATTTCTTTTTGTATATTCTTCTAATTTAATATTGTTTTCTGATTTTGAATTTGTTTCCTGACGTGTGCTCTTGGTTTTGTATTTACGACATTATTTTTAGATAACGATTTTCATCGAAGAAAAGATGTATTGTAAGATCTAAAATACCGTTTTCTCTTTATAAAAATAATCCCTGTTTTATGAAATTTTATTCTTTCTCAGAAGAGCATATTTTATTCATCGTAAAACCTAAACGATTCATCGTACATGTAGACATGCTGTTTTATTTAATGTAGACGGGGTTCTTTTTTCTTCGTTATTATTTTTAGAATTCTCTCAGCCAGACATCAATATATCCGTGGCTGGATAAATTTAGCGGAGCTTGTATAATCGTTTTTTTAATGTCAGATGTTCAAATAAATCAGAGCCAAGTAAGTAAACACCATTTTTTTTATACTCATGATCTTCACCTGTTGAGAGAGCAGGATTTTTCTTATAAAAAGATTTACTAAAGTTTTTTTTCGATGGTCTGAAAAAAAGAAAAAAAAATTCCTGTGACACTCAGTAATGAGGGGAAAATTTGGTTTTGTTTTCGGAAGAATTTCGCGCGAAAAGAATTTAAATTTTGCATGGTTCATAAGTGTTTTAGTAAAATGTAACGAAGTAACGTTAGAAGTTTTATTAGAAACTTCAATATATTTTCACCTAAAAAAAGTGGATAGCAAATGCCACAATGTGATTTTGACACCCAGTTTCCTCTCCAGAGGAAAGTACTCGAGTTCTGACGATACAAAACCATACTTAGGAATCTAATTTTGCCGAGAGCACCTAAGCCAAGCTGGCATTTAAAGGAACTTTTACATGCCGCATAGTCATACGATATGAACGCTGTCGGTTTTCTGCATCATAAAAATCCGCCGACATGGTCTAGGTTTGAACCTGCAACCTTAGGAGTACAATGGCAGGGACAAATCAGCTACTTCACCCAGTCAGCTTTCAGTATTATTTACAAGCTATTTTTTTTGTTGAGATAACAAAAATAAGTCAGGGAAGCTAGATCGGGACCGTAAGGTGATTAAGGACAGTGCATTTTTCGTCTTGGATATCTCCTATGTGATTTTTCTGTGCCACTCAAAAACATGCATTCTGCAGAAGGTTCATCCTAAAATCTCTCATAACTACGCACTTCAACGGCTCAGAGCTACTTAAACGGTTATTCTTGTGACGTCACACTTCTTGTAACCCCTCCCTCCCAAAGAGATTACCTTTCATTCCTACCCATTGGTAGGAATATAGTGAAATACGTTTAACGCGAAAACGCTTAAGGTATCCGACTACCCTAAAATTGTGAATTTTTCCAAAAACTGACAAATTTTTTTATGATTTTGTTTTACAGACCATCTTATTAGCTTTATAAAAATACTAAGTTTATTATTTTCCGTTCACTAGAACAAAAACAACAAGTGTTTTAGTAAAAGCAGGTGCCATTAATTTAAGCAAGATATGTCATACTTTAAAACGCGTTTTACTTGAAATGTGTTTTTTTTTAAATGTTAAAATGGAGACGGCGATTGCTCAAACAGTTTTGAAAACAAAACTGAAATTTTTTGTGTATGTTCTGTATAATAGTAGAATTGTTTTAACCTTCAGAGGTATCAATCACTGTTTTATTACAAGATTTACTGTCCCTTATGTGAAAATAATCACTGTTTTTTTAAGCAATTTCATAAATAACTAAGATAAAGTGCTCTAGTTTTTGTAAAAGTTAAAATATCTCTTATCCTGAAAGGTCATTTCAAAAATGAATAACATAGCAACACATCAGAATTGAAAAATTCAAAATTTGTTCATAAACTTTTGGTCCAGAATAGACTGCGTTTATGTTATTTTCTGTACAATTTTACCCCCTTTCCCCCCATTTTAGTAACAATAATTTCTCTTTTTAACTACGTATTTTTCTTAAAATGTACTAAACAAATCTAAAAACCGCAAAAAGTCTCCATATCTCCATTTTTTCAAAAAAAAAAAAAAAAGTTGTCTCAAGTAGTCGGATACCTTAAGACTAAATATCGGTTAACATTAAGTTATACAACTGTCCCAATAAACTACTGGTCATTTTCATGTATTTTTTCTCTTAACACGAAACGATTTCCCTTCTGTAAATGAACGAAATACAGAAAACACTAGCTGCTCAGTCAAGACTTAAGAGGTGTATGAAATGAAAAGGGAGGTGGTTTCACACGTTTCGTAGAAAGGAGACTAACTTGGCTTTGAAATAGACACTAGTCTATTTTGTTTATCTAAACTACTTTCACGCTCCTTCCCAACAAACGCCACATAAAAATATTTCATCTCTCATGAGTTGACTTTGGAATTCCATGACTAATATATCTCCCTGTATAAGTACAAATCAGTGAGTTTCTTTCGCATTTCTAGTCTTTTCTATTTTTGAGGAATTTTATTACGAGGAAACTTCTGGGGAAAGCAAATTTCTATTTCGCTTAAAATGCGGATGGAGCTCCTTAAGGCTGTTGATCAAAAACAGAAGACGAAAATGTAAATCTGTAAAGATTTTGACATTACTTTCTATCTGGGGTTAGCCAGTTTAGTGGTTATGACCCTTATATTGTAATCAAGTGGGCTCGGGTTCGAATCCAGAATAAGGTATGGATGTATCTTAAGGAAAATAAGTCAGACTTTCGCCCAAAATGGGGATTCCCGTCTCTAATAGAAAGCAGCGCCCTCCTTCTGTTCTAAGCAGGGATCATCGTTTGTAATAAAAGTCTATATTCTTCTGTGTTTGCATTGTATGTTTCTGTTCTTACACCTCTCGTATTTCATATGCATCCCAGGATAAAACATACGACAACAACATTAATTTCTCTGTATTATTAACGATAATTTAAAAAAAGAGAGCAAATTAAGAAAATGCTCAGAGCTCTATGTAAATAAAATGTACACTGGTGTCCAAAAGTTAAGCATACATCGTAAAATGCGAAAAACATGGAGTAAATATTCGTAAAATTATTCGAGATTTCTTGCAGATATTAATTGGATGAAGAAGAAACATCGGATTTATGCAAAACTTTTCAGTCCACTGCGTCCTGCGCGAAACACCGGCGCATGTCGGAACGCGGAGAAACCGATTCACGTAGCATAGGCAGTTCAGACAAGTTTCGTGCAACTGCTGTGCGAAGGAACGTTGTTAACCATCAAATAAGGTAAATGATGGCCCAAAGACGCCAATTGGACATGTTTACGAAAGGAAGAATCGTTAGAATGCTGGAATCCTCACGATCACAAATCAAAGTGTCTCGAATTCTGAATGTGGACCAGTCTGTGATCTCAAGACTGTGGTAGAGGTTTCAAAGAACGGAGATGTTACCCGACAACCAGTATCAGGTTGACCAAGAGTCACAACCCCTCGCCTCGCGCACTTATTACCAGACCAATATCTGGTAATAAGTGCGCGACGCGCGTCAGAGGGGCAGTACTGCCAGAGCACTGGGTTCGGCGCTCACAGTCGCCACAGGAATACGAATTTCGAGACAAACTGTTTACAGGAGACTCAATCATGCTGGCCTGTATGCCGGAAAACCAGCAGTTTGCATTCCCCTCACGTCTGCGCATAAACGCGCTCGTTTGAACTGGAGTTTGAAACATCAACATTGGAGTGTGGGAGAGTAGGCCAATGTGATGTTCAGTGACGAGTCCCGGTTTAGTCTGAGTAGTGATTCTCGGCGGGTAACGATATGGAGAGAACGTGGAACACGTTTTGAACCAAGAAACATAACGGAAAGACATCATTTTCCATCAAGGGGAGTAATGGTATGGGCAGGCATCATGATGGACGGCCACACAGACCTCCATTTCTTTGACACGGGGTCTGTGACTGCTCAAAGATACAGAGACGAAGTTCTTGAGCCTTATGTTCGCTTGTTTCGAGGTGCTGTCGGTCCTGACTTCATATTCATGGATGATAATGGCGCCTGTCACCGAGCGGTGCTGATTGATGACTTCCTTGAAACGGAAAACATCCAGCGCATGTTGTGACCTGCGAACTCCCTGATTTAAATCCTATGGAGCATGTATGCGATATGCTCGGGAGACAAATTGCAGCCCCTTCGCACCCACCAAGCTCCGTTACAGAACAGAAGAGAGCTAGCTCTCCAAGAAGCTTGGAACTGTTTGAGCCCACAACTTATTCATCTTCTCATAGCAAGTATGGTAAATCGCTGTGCAGCGTGCCTGGCTGTCAGAGGTGACCACACGCCTTATTAAACTGCAGCATCAGTATTTAATTTAATATTTTCTTTCATTTTTTCTTTAAAGTGTGAATCCTTGCTATGCTTAGCTTTCTTTAAAATTGCTATTTTGGGTAATAAAATTAATTATTATCCTTCTTTTGCTTTGATTTCTTATTTTATAACCATTTTACACTCGCATTTCACGTTTACCGCCATTCTGATTTACAGTTCCTTCTTTATTCACATAATTATCAATTATGCTTAACTTTTGGCACCAGTGTACTCTAACAAACTTAATTTTATTGAATATATTGGTTTTTATTAAAACGTCCTTTAACACGAAATTCGTCCAAGTATCCCCTAGCTCCTACTTTAAGTTGATTTGCGTAAAATCTTTTCTTATTGGACTCTATTCAATAAAAGAGACATACTTCAAAAACAAATTTCAAGTATGTGGGTCTGTCTAACAATTGAAAAACAGGAATTTTTTTTAATAACTCCCCTTGAACTTTCGCAACCCTTCTTGGGTGTTGATTTTTCCAAAACTCTTTGTTAGATAACTCTATTCCATTAAAGGAGCATGCATACCAATTTTCAAACAAGTAAGTCTAATAGTTTAAAAACGGAAATATTTATCACTTACGCCCCTTAATCCCTCGAAATGCCCCTTCGGGGTCGATTTTCGAGAAACCTATTTCGTAACGATTTTCTTCTCCTTGAAAGGAATATGCTTACCTTAATTTCAAGTCTGCACGTCCAATTGTTTGAAAACGGAAATAATTATGTGTAACGCAGCTTAATCCTTCGCAACACTCCTTGGATGTCGATTTTCACAAAACCCATTTTGTAGTGGATTTTCACTCTATGGAAGGAATCCTTTTACCAAATTTCAAGACTGTGCTTGCAATAGTTTAAAAATGGGGGAAAAAACTATTTGTAACGCCACTTAATTCTCCACAACGTTACTTGGGGGTCAATTTTCACACAACCCATTTTGAAGTGGATCTCTACTCTATTAAAGGAATCTGCTTACCAAATATCAAGACTGTTCGTCCAGTAGTTTAAAAATAGGAATAATTATTTATAATGTCCCTTAATCCCCTGTAACGCCCCTTGGAATTCGATTTTTGCTTAATCCGTTTCATGAAAGGAACATTCCTACCAAATCTCAAGTCTTTAGGTTTAATAGTTCCGGAGATATCGTGATGAGTGAGTGGCTTTTTTCCTTTATATACCAGCCTTAATATGACCCAATAGCAAATTCTCGAACCGTTCGGCTTAAATATGCACTTCCAATTTGAAAAATGTTTTAAAACAGGTAAGGAATGTTTTCACATGCTTTTTGAACCAAAAAACCCATTTAGAAAAAAATTACTAAAATTAATTTTTTATACGGTCCCAGGTCCTATCACTTATATTTAGAAAAAGATGCAGTACACAAAAACAAAGTAAACGCAAAAAGTTTCATTTTATTACGATAAAAACTAGCCGAGTTATGGAACTTTAAAAAACTAATATTTTATGCATTTTCTAGGCTATTTTCAAGAAGCTAGTAAGGGGCCGTCTCCAAATTGAAATTAGTTGGAACTCTGCAGGAAACTTTCACTCTTGCATGTCACTTTTATGTAAATCGTTTTTTAAATTTAAAAGCATACGTTAATAATACAATAATTAAGTACTTAAGAAATAAAATTTATTCTGTGTACGTGTAAAACGTCGAAAAAATAAAATATTTTGGAAGAAGAAAACATTTCAAAAGCAGTCCCGATAAATAGACTTATATGCTGCGGCTTCAGTCTGATTTGCTGCGTTTTTGCTGATCATGACGAACGTTAAAAATTTGTTGTGTAGTCGCTTGCAATTGCATACAGTCGTATTCTAATATTACGAATTCTAGTACGGGAGAACGAGATATATACAAATGAAGAATACTGCGAAATGGTACTGTTTTATGGGCAGTGTAATCGAAATAAGAGAGAGGCGGCAAGACTTTATGCCATTAAATTTCCCACTTGAAGTCATCCATCTTATTGTTAATTGCCCGTGCTGTTCAACACTTGTATGAAACTGAGAGTTGTCATAGACGTATTCCCTTGTCTCGTGCCACACCTCGTGCCTTCACCATTATTTAAGTTAATTTGGTCATTCTGATATAATAAAGCCCCTGAATCATGATTGGCGCATCATTCCATTGTATGCTATAATTTGAACGGCAAATCCCGTATTATTTTTCTGCTATTTGTTAAAACAAGCTGTTTTAATCTTTTCGGTACAAGTTGTATTTCTTTAATTTAACTTTTATTGTTTGCCATACAGCAATACAAATTGTCAATCTATGATGTTTACTACGATGTTTCAATATTACTATGATGTTTTTCTTTTGCTCTTTCTGTATAGATAGTGAATTACTGTTCTCTAAACTCAATTTCTATATACGACCCCTTTTCTGAGCAATTCAGATGCTTCAATTTTATGTAGGCATAACTCGGTCAGTTTTTATTGTAATAAAATGAAACTTTTTGTGTTTACTTTGTTTTTGTGTACTGCATCTTTTTCTAAATATAAGTGATAGGACCTGAAGACCGTATAAAAATTTAATTTTTGTAAATTTTTTCTAAATGGGTTTTTTGGTTCGAAAAGCACGTAAAAACATTCTTTACCTGTTTTAAAACATTTTTCAAATTGGAAGTGCATATCTAAGCCGAACGGTTCGGGAATTAGCTATTGGGTCACATTAAGGCTGGACACCCTGTATATAGAATGGTAGGATGGTGACAAGTGCTTGTTTCCCGCAGGGAAACTTAACCCCCAATCACTTGGGTGTTGAGTTGCATTTGGCTTGGTTTATTTTTCAAATTTTAGCCCAGTTCTGTGTGTTAAAATATTTATATAAGCTTAAAGAAAGATTTTAAAAATTTAAGAGAAAATATACTTTTAGTGAGAAGAGAAATTTTACTTTAATATGTGTACAATAAATACTAGTGTGCGTTTATTAAAATTAGTGTAATGAGAGAGTGCAGTTAAATTGTAAACCTAAGTGTGGGTGTTTGTGTTGTAATACGTGAGAGATCTGTGTCTTTATATATACAGCAAATTAAAATAAACATATTTAAATTGATATCCTATCGGATATTTAGAGATTTTCCCGTGTTAGAATATTATTTTATCCCTTTAATCGCGCGATAGTAGTAGAATCTTAAATTTTGAAAAATGATGTTGAAAGAGAGAGATATATATATAAGGCTTTAAAAGTTATACATAAATTGTTTTTTTAATCTTCACATTGATTTTGCTTTAAAATTTTTTTTCATTTTTTTTGCAGTATTGTATAATAACGAACGATTTTATTTGGTTTCTTATAAACATCGCACTTTGAAGCTACTCTAGAGTTATTGGCAACCAACTTCGAAATTTGGAACATCGTTCAGATGACGAGGATGGCACTTGACTTAGCATCCCAAACTCCAAAATTGCTCACCAAGTCAACGTAGTATAAGAATTAAATTTATTAGTGAGCATTACATCATATTTACCGTATTAAAATTTATATGCATTGTATTCATATCAACTGATGCGAATGAGTGAGCGTTTATTAACATGCCACTATTATGCCATAAGAGGGCTATTGGTGACGAATGTCATGATAACGGATGACGGATGTCATTTGAGCCTTGATCGAGTAACGAGACGACACCTGAGTTGGCATTCTCCTCTCCAAACTTCCACAATACGCCAATGGGAGGACTTCGAGACTCATGCCTCTACATGGCGGGTCGTCAGTGACATTGGGGCTCGAACTCATGACACGCTGGCCACAAGTTTGTGACCAGAAACACTAGACCACCTTGCAGGGGCGTAGCTACTGGCGTATCAATGATACGGGGCCCCGAAGCTTTGGGTAAATGTGTAAGCAAAAATCAAAATGTTGAAGGGCTCATGGAAGCTTAAGGAGGCCCCTAAGGAGCTTTAATACAGGGCACACTCAGGACGCTACGCCAGTGCCACCATAATCATAGAAATTGCTTTTTTAAGATCATTCATTTGATTTAATATTTAAGGATACTTATATTCTTTTTTTTTAAAATTAAATCAAGTGAATATATTGTGATTTAATACTAAACTGTATATTTTTTTGTACTATACACTTAGTGTCACATATTATTATTTTTCCAACCACAAATATTTATTGGTTTTAAGCAACTTATTTCATCCAGACATAATGTACGGAAAAAAAATTAGTAAAACGATACTTTTCATTGACCGACGATAAGTTTCAATTCTTTATATTGCATTCGTGGCAACATTTATTGAGAAGACTAATTAAATTCGTTCGAAGAAAACAATTTTAAATGTATTTACTTTATGCTTTTTTATCCGAACTTTAAACCGGCAATAATCAGCTTCAGAAAATAAAAATATTGACTTAAAACAAAGATAAAAGCAGATTGCATTCAACGGAGCTTTTAAAAATACCAGATAATGCGGTTGATAATATTTCTCCTCTCCGTCAACCGAGATACATTCCTACTGAAAACAGTAATTGTTCTTTTCCGTATTCAAATATTACTTCTCAAATAACACAATGATCCTTTCGCACCTATGAAAGGATGTTATTGTGTGCTGCCTACTTGTTTCTTGCAAGACGTTTTCTTGGTGTAAATTTCTAAAGACTTGTTTTGTGTGTGCGTGGGCACAGAAAGGATGCTATTATAGGGGATTTATGGCGGAAGTCAAGGGGCATAAACGCCCAGCGTTGGTCTTAACTCTTTATCAGACTATTTAAACAAAGGACTATTTAAGAAAGCTTTATTCTGTGATGGGTTATGTGGCTTTCAGAAGACGTAGAAGCATTGATTTGATTTTGGAAGAGTTTAATTTTGTATTTAGGTTCTGTTGAGATCTTATGGTAAAGCCAGAGAATAGATTTTTTTTTTATTGCTATGAAGAAAGAAAAATAAACATGGAAGATTGTTATAGTTATTAAGGGTACATGGTACGATTTAAGCAAATATTTTTAATTTAAGGATGTTCAAAATTTTTTGGGTTGCCTCCTATGTGTGTATACATGTAAAACAGATTTTGTGCTCAAAGTTTCTTAAAAAGCTAGCCATTTAATTTTTTAAAGAAAAAACATCTGCAATGATTTTAAAATGCTACTCCTCCTACAAAAGCTTACATACACGCATGAAATTTGATTTAAAAGTACGTCAAGCTATACATAACAAAATTTGGTATGGGTTTTGCGAAAACATGATTGGTATTCGTACAATACTTCTTTTTATGAATGCTCATTGAAAATTTTTTAAGAAATGTACAAATTCTGAGTTCAATTATTTTAAAAAAAATAAATATTGCTTTGATTCAAAAATGCATACCAACTTTTGTTGCATGTACTATTAGCAATAGGTAAAAAAAAAAATTAAAGCGTTAGGCACAATATAGAAAAAAAGCTTTAGCATTTTAAATAAAGACAAAGTAGTTATTTTATCCTTCCGAGATAAGTAAGTTTAAAGTTTTGATTTGCCTTAGGGATGTCAATAAAAACGAACGCAAAAGCTATCATAATTTTGTGTTTTTTAAGTTTAGAGCTTTCATATTTTGTTAGGTTATAGAAAAGTATATAAAGAATAATTTAAGCTAAAAAAATTAAATTTGATTTTTTGACCGATTTTCGTCAATTGAATCGTACTGTGTCCCCTTAATACTCTAATTACAGTGAAATAAGTTTAACGCAAAAGATGAAATTTTGGTTAGCACGAAATTATTCAACGGTCCCGACAAACTATGATGTATTTACATGCATTTTTTTCTCTTAACACGAAACGAAAATCGCTTAACACGAAAATATTTTTCGTCTGAGAATGAACAAAATACGGAAATACGTACAGGCAAGATTTAAGAGTGGTGCAAATGAAAGAGAGGTGGTTTCAAACATTTCGTGGAAAGGAGGTCAACTTGGCTTTGAAATGCCCTCGGAATAGCCTGTGACATGAGCCAATTTTGTTTATCTAAGCTACTTTCATTCACCACCCCTAAAAACTCTCCACCCCTAAATGAAATGAATGATGCACCTTCTGTTCCCACATCATCCGAAATGAGGGACATCATGAAAAGTGTGCGCAGTTATTTAGACGCTCATTCCAATCGTGAAATGAATAAAAAATGGACGACATTGAACAATTGGTTGACAATTTGATGCTAAAAAAGTCAGTGCCAAATAAAAAATAAATTTCAGATTATTTTTCAAAAACTCAACAAATGTTCTATTTTTAAAAAACTTGAAAATGTTATATTAAGTTTCATTAAGTTCTTATGAATATTTTTGTTCCATTGATTTTTTATTAAATACATATGCATATATACATATCTATGTAAAAAAAATAAAATGTACTCTAATAAACTTAATTTCGTCAAATATATGTTTTTTCCCCTTTAACACGAAAAAGAGTCTTTCAGTCCTCTCAGTTTCGTGTTAAACGATTTTCACTGTACCTCTGTTTGGTTTGATAAGTTTAAATTACTAAGCATTATAAAAGTTTGGGCTATTTAATGTTTCGTGTTTCTAACACATTGCTGTAATACAAAATTCTTATTTTTTCAACCGTGATTTTACTTTTTCTCATCATAAAGATAAGAGTTTATTGATTCCTTTTGATTTATTCTTTTCAAACATCAAGCCTCTTGTAATTCTTCTGAGATTTTCGAAATGAAAAGGCATAATATTTAAGAAAATTATAAGTTTCTCTGTAAGCGGCTTTTCAGTAGAGAGATTTAAAATATTTAGATATAATCTTCCCGCAGTGTTTATTCTGTAAGAGGCGACTAGATATTAAATTTGAATACCATCAATTAGAAATGTCAGATATTGATCGAAGTAGGAATTATATACTAGACGAACTTAGAAAAACTTGTTTGATGAAGTTGCATTCGTGAGATGTTCTAATAAAAAATGGAAAGAAAAGGAAATGATTAGTTGTTATCTGTTCTGCTTTATATTTCTATTTGCCGAAGAAATCTATTTTCGTCATCAAGAATATTTATCGTTTGCAGCAGTAAGAGTCAGATAAAAAAAAAATTCCATTCATAACTTATCGTCACAGGTACATTTTTTCTTCCAAAACGAGTAGTAGTATTTCATCAACATTACTTGGTGGTTGAAATAAACAAAAAATGTGACCCTAACGTATAGTGTGGGAGTATGTAAGTGATGTGTGCTTGTGCATTTTTCTGCTGTGACCCTATTTTCTTATCTTTACCTGAAGAGAGAATAATAGCCATCTTGCAGTTGATAATGACGAATATGAAATCGAGGAAACAGACGAGACGATCTTATTAGAGATTGCATTCCATTTACTAGATTAAGAGTGTTTGTCATTCTATAAATTTTCATTGAACAAATAAAATGATCAAATATTTTAACAAATGAATCATTTAATTCATAAATGATGCATTAAAAAGTATTGCACGCAAATATTAAAATAACTTTTTAAAATTAAGGTATAATAATAAGGTATTGACAAAGATTAATTTGTAACTTTGTAGTGATTACGAATTGTCTTAAACAATATTTCGAAATATGTAGAAGTTTTAATTTTTTTTGAGCTCACCTTTTCCTTATATTAAAAGCTGCCATTTTTATACCTCATGTATAATGAGCAACAGTAAATTTTTCGATCTTATTTTTTGTGTTAAAAGTGCGCCTTTGTGTTAAAGTTTTACGGTAATTTTACTCACAATATATAAATTAAATGATTTTCTTTTTTAAAGTAATGAATTAAAACATGTCAACAACTAAAAACAACTGGAAAATTTTAATATTTGTGTTAAATTCTATTTGTAGTAGTACTCATAGTACGCTGATGTTTTAATAATGGAAATTTAACAAAATTATTACTTTTTTAAAATAATTCTTTAATAATCATACGAAATATCGTTTGCACTCAACATTTCCTTAAACATGAATAATAAACTCAAAATATAATAAAAATATAAGCACATTGAAATGAAAACGAGATTCTATTCGAATTTCAAATTGTTTTCTATCCGAGAGTTTATTTTATATTTCAGTAAATTTATTATTGAGTAAAATAGTAATGTGTCCCAATGTTCGTGACTGTAGTAGTATAAGACAACTGTAATCATCCTTACTAAGAATATGTTGCCGATATTTTTGTCTGCTTTCTTGCATTTATATGGTTGAATATATATGAAACAGAACAAGAGAATACGAATTAGGAAAAGTTTAAATATATTTTTTTAAAAGAAAAATTCTATTATTCGGATTATATTTTCGTATTTTAGTTTTTTTTTTTAAATAATTGAAATAAATATTACTTTTTGAAACGGGTACCATTGCTTTTTCAAAATCGCCAACTCATTCAGGAACATAAAAGAAGAATGGTGTAAAGGAAATTCTTATCTAAAAAGACACTGTTGTTCTCTCTCTCTGTCTCATAAATTTTCAAGAGTTTGTTTGAAAATAATTTTATTTTGTTTGAAATTCTTCTCTGTTCTAATAACATTTCAGTAACAGAAGTAAATAATCATAGAAGATTAACCTATTCAAACATGATAATAAGACCTGAAAAACGGAGGGAGAAAAACACTCTCTTTTTAGAAATCTAAATTAGCATTCTCTAAGATTCATTTTAGTAAGTTGGAAGAAGCTATTTATTAATTCTATAAAAAAATTTCATTGTCCTTGTATTTATGTAATCCTAACACCAATAATTTAGGATTGGTAAATTTTATTAAATATTTTGTGAGCTAAAAAATCAGTGCCAATATTTTATTTTCTTTAATCCCATTTTGGAGAGAAATTTTATTTCAGAAAAATAAGAATTCTTTTTTGTGGGAGAGCGCTTTTTCATCAACATTTATGATTTGACATTTTTTTTTAATCAAGTGAAAATGTTCTAATATTTTCTAACCCTAAATTGTTATTTCATATGTTATTATTTATTTAAAAAAATGATAAAAACCAAATGTTGTATTTAAGATTAAATTACTAATCAACCTGACATTTTATGTGAATGTATACCATGATTTTAATTAATCAAGATTACTTAAAACCTAAAACGTAAAAATAATAAGAAATTTAATTTTAAAGTATTAATTATAATACTTTAAGAGGTTTAAAATATTCTTTTGACCCTAAACGCTTACGATTTTCAAAGTTCCCGTAATACCGGATAAAAAGAATTAAAAAAATATGCGTTAATTTCTTATAAATTTATCTAAGATTAACTAAAAAAATTATTTTTGAATTAAAATTAGTGTATCTCTATAAAAACTTCTCTTAGAAGTTTTTTCCCTCTTTAAAGTCCTTAAATATAATTAAAGTTCAAAACATTTGCATATATAAAAACGTATAGTAAAAATATCGTTTGAATTGTCGAATCAGCCACTTATTCGCCAAAGTGATAAAGGCGCCAAATCTGGTAACCCTTGTGATGTTATATTGGGAGAGAAGCCGGATCGTGGCGTAAAAATGCACAAAGTTGGCGATTTTTCAAAATTTGGCGGACCAGTGGCAGATTCGACAATTTCACCAAAATATCTTTTAAATATAACACAATTTAAATAAAAAAATACAGAGACATGGATTAAAAAAAGCATTCTGAGCAATATAATGGTATATCGAGAAAAATACATGTATGATATTTTATCCCTTTTATTTAGTCAACAGAAAACTCTAAAATAATTTTTTTAGTAAATACCAAGGGAGGGGTACCCCCTGTCCACCTAACAGTGGACCAACCCCCATTGTACAAATTTTACAACTGTACATACTCATTGCTTAAATTGTAAAACTGTAATTTTCATGTGTTATGTAGTTCAATTTATTTGTTTTTTCTTTTAGGCAAAATTCGTTCTTCGCGCCCCTATTCAATTAAATTCATCACTGAAGCTGAATCATCAAACACTTCATTGATGAAGTCCTCAGATTTTAATAAATATGCAGCCCGAAAAATTTCCTGGAAAGTTGAGTATTTAGTTCCGTTGATTGTTAATAATTTTTCGTATGAGACAACGCCTTTCTTCTCACGCAGCGATTCTAGCAAGACTGAGAGAGCTTGCACTGATGTACAAACGCAACTTTGTTGGCGACATTATATGAAACGATGCACATGGTTGCCAATTCAGCGTTTCCGACAAATAAGAAATAGGGGTTGCCAACTTGGCGTGTTATCTCAAACGTTGGCATTGTTGCTATAGAACGTAATAAATTTATCACAGCAACACGAAAAACTTTTTTATATCAAGAGAGAGATGTAATACTTACGCGAGATGCAGTTTACCTATTCATTTATTTTCAGCTTCGTTATGAAAAATAAATGAGTATGCAGAAACGCTAGTCGTTTTTTTAAAAAACCTATTAAGGGAGTTTAGTTTTTTTACCCATGTATATTTCAAAAATAAAGACAGAATATTAATAACTTAATTCGAACATTTTTTGCATTAAAGTTTATAATTTTCCATTAATATTAGAACTGTAGAAAAATTATTGCAGTTAGTAAATGGAATTGTATTCCATGAATTATAGTATTATTTATAAATAAAATGATTCAAAATGTTATTCTTCAAAAATTTATTCTTTTGACAAGTAATAATTGAAATAAAAAGGTATACACACAAAAAAATAAGTCAGATATTCACGTTTAATTATGCAACACGAACATTAAAAATCATTTTCAGTTACGCAGTAATTTTTTTCTATGATCCATACGAGAATTTCTAATCATAATATTCTCTTACAATGAAAGCTGCCCCTCTAAACTTATAATAGCTACAAAAAGAAAGAAAGAAAAAAAGGATGATAATCATAATAATAATTTTTTTTTCTGTGACTCATTATTAAAAATAGATAAATACAAAAAGTACTATATTGTGAGTATTGTTTATAAAAGAAGACATAGATTTTCAGCTGTAATGTTTAAAAGACTATAAAAAACAAAACATAAAATTCATTTTTCTTAGAACGAATCAAAAAGGGTTAAGATCTAATAAAATCTTCAAGAATTTCAGAAATTTTAAATTTTTGATTCCTTTGAATGTTTACAACTTCTTTTTTTCTTATAACTCTTTCGTTGCTTAATACTTGTATCCATTTTACTTTATGCATATATGTTTTTTATTCTATAACTTTTTATTTTATCGACTATTCAAAAATAATGCCATAAGAATCGAATAAATTTCAAAGCAAATTTTCAAAATAAATTTTTTTTTCCTTGAAAAGATTCATGGCTAGGTTGTTATCGACCTCCTGAGCTCTGTGTTCGAATTGTGTCGTATATTTGATTTATATTTTTTATTGATGATCGTACTTAAGAATAATTGTGCAGTAAATTGATCTGAGCGTGGGTATCTTCATACAGCATGATCAATTACTTTTTTGTTCCCAGTCAGACAGTAATTGAATCAATCTCTTTTATAAAAAAATTCCTCTGATTCTATAAACAGTTGAAATCGAAGTTAAAATATCTTTTTTGCACTCATTATATTAATTCACCAACTGTTGAAAAACTGAAAATGCGAATTTTATAATTACTTTGTGACGGTTCTAAACGCGGCTCTACGAACTTCTTGAGGATTCTTTAAGGGAAATAATTAATTCAATCAACTTTTACCAAAGGTAAGAAAACGTGATTATGCAAATTAAGTTTATTATATAAATTCTGTATTAGCGAGTTTTGAGAGTTAGTGAAGTGAAGTGAGAATCTAAGATTGTTAAAGTGAGAAATGAAGATTACCAAAGTGAGGATCGCTCGGATGCGTAGTGATCACACAAGCCTTCCTTTAGTGTACAAGGCCTCATCTATAGGATTTTAAATACAAGAGTTCAGGTACTGTGCTCCTTATTTAGATATAAGTTAGAGAGTAAATTGTTAGTGTGCGTCCGAGTTAGAAACGAGATTGTATAAGTTAACGTAGAAATTAATTGAATGTCCGTAAATATTATCCCCATGCTAACTGGTCTCAACTTCGCGCTCTAGTAATTGATCAAAACTATCTTAATTGGATTATTATTGTGTCTGTGTTGAATATTGTTACAATAAAACAATTTTAGTGAATCATGTCGTCTGATCAATTAGTTCCTCCCACACATCTAACCGTTTCCGAGAGAAAACAAGGGGGGTTAGAGGGAATTAGGAATAATCCCATTACAACTTGAGCCTATTAAACTTGTATGTTAAATATAGAAGATTAAAAAGTGTATGGGAGAATGTATATTAAATGAAACAATGTATTATAATTCCAATAAACACGGTTATAAAGCTAGATATAATATATGGAATATAATAAAAATGTTATAATATTTGATTTTTTTATGTCTACTTTTATTTTCGTATTTCATTTGGTCTGAAGAAGATTCACGCACCACATTAGAATGTTCTATCTGAAAGTTTTCGTAGTTTATCACAAAATATTGTTTTTTAAACCTTTTGCTTGAAAAATTGATATGGAATTTTTTATGGAAATCTAAAATGTTGCCATGAAAAATTAAAATAGTAATATCCTTTTCTGATAATTTGAAATAACAACTTTTCTATTATCATATTGGGTGAAATATTTCAGAGAAAAGTCACGTAAATATTATATTTAATAAAGAGAACAAAACTTTAATAACTATCATTTAAGCTATTTGACAAAGGAAAAAAACATATTTTTTTCTTCTGCATTTCACAAATGTTATTTGTTTACTATTACTGCTGTGTCGCAATTTATTTTATCATTTTAAAATGGCATTCTAATGTGTTTACATTAATTTTAAGTAGAAATTTAAAGAAAACAAGCAATAACAGACAGTATTTTGATTATTTATTTTTAATTTTTCGAAAGAATTTGTATTTTAAATTCTAACGGATCATTTGTCTCAAAGGTCTTTTTGATCTTTGTTTCTTTCGTACATGCCTTTTTTAAGTTGCCTATATTCATCATTCTTTTTTTCAAAATGTTGCATCCTAATTAAGAGATACTTGTACATATGATCTTATTTTTATTATGATTCTCCTTGTACTTTAGTTTGATTTTATTTTGCACCGCATATGACATATTTTTTTTATTAAAATTTTTTCCCGAACAAAGGTTTGGACTTTTATTTGAAAACAATTTCTAGAATATAAAAATTGCTTTAAAAATCCAATATAAAAATTTTCTTAGTAAATTTGTGTAGCTATAACACATAGATACCCATTTATTCATCTGAATTCTTAAAATTTAGTATTGTATATTTTTTCAACAATTAATCAAGTGAAATTTCTCTGTATAATCTGCTTAAGTCAAAATATGTAATAAAAAAGGGAAGAATTTTTTTTTACGTAAAAGTTTGTTTCAACGTTTGGTCCTTAACATGAGATAAAGACAGTTTAATGCATGTGATTATTCCATAAACATTTATTGTTGGGGCTTTTATCAGAATATCACATCAAACAATATCCTGAAATTTGTCATTTTATGGAAAATAATTTTTGTGGCAGCTTTAAACTATTAATTATAAGTACGTATTATATCGTTGACCAATTTTGCCAAACGAAAAAATATCGCTAATTCAAAAAATGTCGCCAAATGCTGTCATCATTATTGTTTGGACGATCGAACATTTTTGGGAACTTTTTTGCGCTATTGGCTATATATTGAGACATTTGTGGCGACGTCTTATGACTTGACAAAAATTGGTCGACAGTATAATAAGTAAGTACCTTTCCAGTGAAAATAGTTTAACGCGAAACTGAGGGGACAGAAATATTTTTTCGTGCTAAAAAAAATTCGAGTCAAAGCTTATTGTCAAAAAGAAATAATCCTATATTCAACAAAATTAATTTTATTGTAATACATTTTATTTACATAGACATGTATATATGCATACATTTAATAAAAATCAATGAAACGAAAACATTGACAAGAACTTGATGAAATTTGATACAAAATTTATCAATATCAAAATTTTTACAGAATTCCGTTTTCTGTTTTCGATCAACAGCCTTGAGAACTTATACCTTCGTTTTAAGAGAAATAGAAGTTTGCTTTCCCTCTGAGGTCTTTGCCATTGTGTTCCTAAGAAATTCTTCTAAACTATATATATATAAAAAAAACGAGAACTAAACTTACTGATTTTTACTCACACTACGATATACTAGTCATCGAATTCTAAAGCCAACAGATGTTTGTAGAGGTGTAGGATGAAAGTAACTTAGATAAACAAAGCTGGCTCCTCTCACAGGCGATTTCGAGGGTATTTCAAAGTCAAGACAGCCTCCTTTTTACGAAACACGTGAAACCACCTTCCTTTTATTCCACACCCCTTTTAAATCTCGCCTACGTGGCTGGCGTTTTGTTCATTCTCAGAAGGGAAATCTTTTCGTGTTAAGCGACTTTCGTTTCGTACTAAAAGAGAAAAAATGCAAGAAAATCATTGTAGTTTGTCGGGACAGTTGAATTGTTTCGTGTTAAACGACATTTCGTCTTAAGCGTTAAACATATTTCACTGTATTCATACTAAAAAAATAAATCAAATCTATTCAAATACTTGGAATAAATTTGAAAGCATCGTGTCTATACCGTAATGCTTTTCCAGCCAAGAATTGTATCATCACTATGTAACGGGTTCTATTCGGGTCTTCTACTAATCCTCTTGGGGAAAATATTCTCTAACTTTGATTTTAGTTTAAAAATGGCTTTCCGTAGAGATGGCGATTTTATGCAAATATAACTACAGTAGAACGTCGTTTATCCAAATCAATTGGGACCGGACACCGTTCGGATAACCGAAAACCGAATGCGATCCATACAGTATATGATACTGGACACTATACAAATATTGAAAATCATCCCATGCGGAGAACGTGCTAATGAAAAAGACAAATAGATGCAAAATGTCGCAATTGTACCTTGACTGTGGAAAATAATCACTTATTTTTCGCTCTACCATTGTACACCTTCGTTTTTTCACTGCGTCTCTGATTCTCTTCAGCAGCAATAGTTGAGTAGGACAGCACTCTGATTGTTGTTCGTACCACTCCATAGCTGTCTCTAACGCATAAAACGCGTCAGCATTTGATGGACCCTTGCTTATACTTTCATTGTTGTTGTCCTCGTCTTCATCCGTTTCATCGTCGACAGGGTCGGATTCTTCTTGCACGGAAGTCACTATCTCGTCATTACTTAGCATTTGAAATCCACAGTTTTCTGCATTGCATGCCATCCAGGTTTCTACATCAACAAAAGAGCACGTATACACCCCCTCACTTGTAAACAAACTGACCTAATATTCCGCGCAGATGTTCACCAAATCACACAGCTGAAATTCCCCAAACATTCCTCACCTTGGGTTTTCCCCGTCACTTTTGGCCTCACAGGAAACAAATGTTGAACATTGTTATATTTAATTAGATACGAATTCCATGATCAGTAAGACGATTATATTTCCATTATATTTTTATATCATTTTAATAATTCAATTCATCCTTTTGGCATTTTGTTTATTGGACGACACACGTAGAAGACATGTTAAGAGTAAAGAACATTACATACATTCTGACTCTACAAGCCAAACAAGGTACACATCTCTCCGATGACTTGCAGCGCCATCTATACAATTAATATTTAATTTACAACTAGCATTGCACTGTTCGAAAGCGGATCCGGACTTTGGTTTGGATATTTGACGCTCCGGATAACAAACGTTCGGATAAATGATGTTCTACTATACTATTTAAGTGCCAGCCGTTGAGTATGCGAATTAATAATTAAGCGTTGATCGTTAATCTGAATTCCAAATATTAGTAAACAGCGACTGGCAGTCGCGTTTCTTACGATTTATATTCGACGGAGAATCTATCAGGAAGTGGTTAAGTTACCAAACTTGGAGCTGACCATACTATCTGACTTCAAGAAGGATCATACAAGGAGTTGCTATTCCAGATAAGTACCTTCCTGTACTTAGTTATTTGATTACGTGTTGGGATTTCATATCACTCCCAGAGTTAAGTGATAAAAGTGTATTTCGTAAAGTGCTAAGATTAAATAAAATTAACTACTTCAAATTATTATGTCTGCTTCTTCCTCGAAACCCTATAACACCCGCGAACTTCGGGTCGCGGCAACAATTCGCCGGTACTAGTAGTAGCAATGAGAACTTTTAGGAGTTGTAACATTAAATAGATTCCCTTAAATCTTATCAAGAAACTAATATTAAGAAACATCAAGTATTTATCATAGAAAACGATTCTTCCTTTGCCGACTTAGCGACTGTTATGTCATGCGTAAGAATTATGTGTGTAGCATAAACATTTTTTTATCTCTCATATACTACAGTGATACATTTTATTATACCTCACATTTTATTTATCTCAAAGACAATGACATTCAAGAGATAAGTGATTCAAAAGAAATGAAGTGTGTAATTCTCACTGAGGTCACAGGACCTTAGAAGCCGTGAAATTCTATTTTCTGTCACGAATTCCGAAGTGTTATCACTCCCCACGTTATTTTGTTGAAATTGGTTAGCTTTCCGGATGCTTAACGACTTTCTAGACTCTCAAGGATACTAAGGAAATATTAAAAATTGAGTCACGTTTCGATTTGACACATTGGTCATTTCTGCATTCACAAAAAAATACAATTAGAATTAACGAGCACAAAAAAGCTTAGTTTAAAAAGCAAAAAAAGTTATGAAAACTGTCAGACGATTATTTTTTTTGTTTTGTTGAGATAAATAGAATGAATAATGAATTTAAATATTTATTTTTGATAATTTATAATGCTTAATGCATTTAACGAATTTAACTATGATTTGATTTTAATAAATAGTATTAAATTAAATTGACTATATTACTATTTAATCTAACCTTTCAATAACAGTTTTACTTTAATGGAATGTTTTTCATTTTTATATATAGTAGCATTAGATTTTTAAATGTTGTGTGTGATTTGTGACTTACTTCCAATTACATATACGCACGTAGATTTTTTTTCCATTGAGGTTCATTATGGAATTTCGAATCCATGGTCAATGAAGATCATTAGATATCTATTCATTTTAATCTTTATCGAAATCATATAATTTCTGTCACTTTTGGTTGAATTTCAAATTAATAAGGCGTCATGTGCTCACTTCTTTTGCTTCTAAATAAATATACTTATTTAAATGAGAAAATATTCGGAAATCTCTTAGAATTTTATAAAGCAATATTTAAACCACTTAGGTTCGACAGTAATTAAATTTTAATGGTTTAAAAATCCAATGGATTATACTAATATATCTCTTTCATGTAATAAGCGCAATGGTATATGAACTATTAAATTCAGAACCTAAATATTTTATAAAAGATAAATTAAAATACAAGATATTCAAACATGCAAAGACACTGAATTTTTAACTTCGAATATTGCAAAATCTATAGTTGGGTAATATTGCTCTTAAGAGTATAAGAACGAAATCTATTATAATTTGTTTTAATTCTTTGGATAAAATCATGTGTAAAAAAATATGAAAATAAACTGTTTATAAGCTGATAAAAATTATGCACCAGTTAATATTTTGTCTTGAGTTTGATAAATAACATTACGATTTTATGGTGAATATTTTCAAAAGGCATGTTGTCGATCTCTCCTTGCATTTCTACTAAAATCTCTGTCTTTATTTGTTAATTTAAAGTAAACTGATTGATTTTTTATGAAGTACAACTCCTTAAATTTATAATTAAATAAACTGAACAGTAATACCTCGAATTACATGAAATCGAAGCTACACAATTTTCAAATCTCATCGATTCGTCATTTTCTTCTTCACTGAACCACATTTTTTTCTTCAGATAGAATCAATCCCACAGCCTGATGAAATTGGTAACTTGATTGTAGAAGTTGTCGATATTTTCCAGGCAAATAAATTCAGAAGGAGATAGTGATGGCGCTCAAGAATCGCTGGATTCCCACAATCAGGAGTTGGCAATTGATGAGCTCATAGAAATGCATGAGAAAGACATTGAAGAACTTGGTTCTTAGGACCCAGTTCAATAGGAAGATCAAATGACGGTTGGTAGTTTAACAGAAAGTCTCCGTTCAGTTGAAAAAGGGTTATATATTTTAAAAAATACATTCTCGACCGAAGAGCCTATTTTTTCAACAAAACAAGGAATAAACAAAATTATTAGCATGCCGCGAAGAAATTTTGAGGAAAAAAAACTCTTTGAGCCGGCAGACTACTTGTCAGATTTTATGAAACCTTCTGCATCAAAATAACTCTAGTTTGCGATTTTGTATATATGTTATATTAGACATTATTAAACATTTTTGAACACACTTTCCCCCCTAAATTATTATTTTCATTTGTCTCCGGTTCCAACTAAAAATTATTTGTATGTAATTATATGCGAAATTATACCCCACTTACGCGGCTATCACTCAGTCCCACCTATAGCGTAAGTTCGAGATATTACTGTATTGCAAAACCTAAATACTTGAAACTATTTGCCTCACAAAAATTGATTGACTGACTATGAATATGGCATTTCGAGCTATCGACGATGGATCCTTCACAATAATTATAGTATTTATAAGTCTTTATACTTTTAAGAAAAGTATTGTTTCCAATACTACAATATGCTAATACATGCTACAGTTAAGAAAAAAGAACAAAAAATTATCAAAAATGAAAAAAAAAATATTCTATTTTATTTCAAAAAGAAAACATGTTTATATTTTATCAGGAAGAGCATGGTAATTTCTATGATTGAATAACACTTTTTTCCCTCCTTTAATGAAAATTCTTGTACAAATTATTTCAGCGGCACTTTTTTGTGTAAAAATAACACGAATGCTGACAAAAGAAGTGCTCTATCATGGAACAAAAAGCAAGGTCAGTGGAACGTGTATAAGTGCATGCTTATCTTTCTGTTTACAAGGCTCTATGCGAACTAATACCTCTTCACTGTTGCCAAAACATGCATAAAAGAACTAATTCTTTAAAATTCGAAACGAAAACTGAAAGTCCAAAAAGATGGCGAAGGAAAATATAACGTAGCTTAAAATTACAATATGTTAACCCATGTGTTATTATTCTAATAAAAGCATTTTAATTTTGTTAACAATAAACAATTGTTTTTGTCAATAATATATATCTACTTTTTGAGCAGAATTCAGAAACTTTACTATCAAGTTATATTATAAACATTAATGTGAAAAATGATAATTTAAATAATTCTTAGCTTTTGTGGAACTGATTTTGTCAAAGGTTAAAAAATTATTTAGAATTTGGTTATATGTAATGTCCAGAATGAAAAGAAAGAAATTAGATTGTCTGTAACTTTTTGTTTCAGTGTTATATAGATTTAACAGCCTTTTTTATAGCCTTTTAGTTAATATATTATTTCTTTTTGTATACATTGCACTAAAAAAATAGAAAATATATGTAAGATGCATGGTTTTGAAGATAGAAAAGGAGAAAAAAATACCTTAGTTAAAAATTTTGAGTCTGTGTTAAGAAGTTTTCAGTAAACGATTTTTAAGCTATAGTCAAAGATATTTTGTTTATATTACTTGTGTGTAAATCCTAAATTATTATGAAAATATTTTCACCTATTACAAAGCATAATATTTAATTTTATGTACGAATAATTTGTGACTTATAAACCATTTCGGTTTTAAACTAAAATTACAGGCCACACAAAAAATTTGGTGAAAGAAAAAGGGCATATTTTACTATTTCTTCTTAACTCCTTAAGCAGTCATTTTATTAACCCAAAAGCGTCGTTTTTTTTAAGTGCTTCAAAAAAGGCACATTTTTTAATTGTTTATAACAAAAAACCATACTATAATTCCCGCTTTACAAAAAAAAAAAAAAATCCCGGAATAAAATCATTTTAGTACCATAGACAAACTGCAACGCCTTTTCACAATACTAGCACTAAATAATATCTCATAAGAATTAAAAATGAGCGCAAATTAAATGCCCGCATAATAAGCAGTGCCCGTACAGCGTACGGGCAAACCATTCCGACTAACTTTCGGTAGCCCTCAAGTTGTCCGGGCAAACCCCTTAAGTGGTTAATAGTTGCATGAATTTAAATGGAATATATTCTTTTTAATATTATGCTTTATGAATTTTAAAAATTGGATTATGATTCATGATACATTACTTCTGGACTCTTAAATTTTATTTTATAAAACCAAAAAGTGTGCGTATGGATGAAAATTACTGATTCATTATGCAATACGTCTGGTTCTTTTCTGCTAAAGTGGGATTAATATGATGCAAAGGCAAAGCTGGCCTTTCTTTTGTCATTCTCCTACGATATGACATACTTATCTTACTCAGCGGGTGAGTTGGTGAAACATAATGCAATTTCACTCAGACACAAAAAACAGAGTTCTCATTACAACTCAGAAATCCATCTTGCATTGCGAAATGCGTTCTTGGGATTTCACAGAGAGTAACATATTCACAATCAGATTTGTTCCCTCTTGGTTTTGAAGAAAATAAATCCATTTAATTATTTCTTATTTTTTGCTGGAATGTGACGAAATTTTCAATTCCTACTATTATATTTATATATAGTTCACACTCTCTCCCTAAATATATATAGTTTGTACTAGTACTTTGCTCTAGTACTACTGTGGCTAAGACTTTATTCTATCATGACTATAGTTATCTTAGGATTATAACTATTTTGTGTATATTTTTGTATAATATATATATAGTAAAATTTTCAATCGTTAATAAAATGCTTTCTATTCATCGATTCAAGTTCAAATACATTTCTTTAAGCTTGTAGTGGATGACACTTAATACAGTTTTTTCAAATATTAATTAATTAATTACATTAAAAATGAATAAATAGTAACAAACAAAAATAACAGTCCAACACCATATATAAAAAGGAAAATCACTTGTTATGTCCCTGTAACGCAATGGATAGGGCGTTGGATTTCTAAACCAAAGGTTGTTAGTTCGAGTACCACTTGGGATAGCCTAATTTCTGAGAATGTGATTTCCTTTTTATTATACTATTTTATTAGAAAAATTAAATTTATTTAATGAATAAATAGCAACAGACAAAACAAATAGTCCAACACCATATATAGAAAGGAAAATGGAAAATTGCAAGGAAAATCGCTTTCTATTTTGTCACTTAATATTGTGATTCTGTTATATGTATATACATATTTATATTAATTGTAATTGTTTAATGAAAAGTAACTGAAATAAAATTTTCTTTTGTTGACCTCAGTAGGAATATTTTTTTGTATTACTTGTTCATGCATAACTTTATCTACTGTCTAGATCAGGGGTCGGCAACCTTTTAGTTGTGGCGTGCCAAACCCATCTACCAATATAATTCAGTGTGCCACACAATAAATTTTTGAAAAAATTCGATCCCCGTAGTAATGCATGCAGAATTGGAGAATAGAGGTCAATAAAATAGATTTACAGTTTTATTATATATAAATTTTGCATCATTTAAAGATATTTCTTAACATAAAAATAAACAGCATAAAATATAGTTATTTTTTCAACAAAAATAAAAAGTTAAAATAGTATACATATTATATATATTTATTAATATTAGAAATAGACAGCATAAAATATAAGCATTTCCCTCCATTAATGTTAAATAAGATAAATAAAAATTTTAATGCTAACCTAGTGCTTACACCGCTCTACTTTCATGCCACAAAATCAAGGGTACGATTAGTGACTTTCAATTTGACATGATTCTGAGTATTCAGTTGTTAAATAATTCCTTAGCATACTCGAAATATTTTTCTGTAAGGAAAGATATTTTACTTAGATATGTAGAAGAAGCGGATTTATGCAAAAGCGGAAAGCAGAGTTTCTCTCTTCAAACGTTAAATCTCTCCAGCAATGATATTCAATAATATATAAATAGCCGTATATTTATCTTTAGATTTATTATTTCAGATTTTTTTGAAACTCCGTAAATATCCATAATTCTGAAGATGCTTGTCGTAAGATCCAATACAAATTTATCAACATCCATCCACTCAAAAAAATGACAAATTTGTAGTGTAGTGCATCGTGCTACTAAGAATTGCGCTGCGTGCCACATGTGGCACGCGTGCCATAGGCTGCCGACCCCTGGTTTAGATTATCGAATTAATCTTAATTGTGCGTCATTTTGTTTTATTAATTTTTTTTTGTAATTACACGTTTGTGGAAAACATGAAAAAAGTATAGATAATTGTTCTGGAGTTTGTATATTTTTTCTACAAATGGTACTTATTAAATTTCTTTTGCAGTTTTCTTTTTGAAGCTGTAAAATTTCTATATGTAATTTAGAGAGTTGATGATTGATAGTAAAGACACACATTTCTTTTTACAGTCTGCCTGTAAAAACACGAAAATATTTCCCCTTTTAGGCCTGAAAAAAATTAAATTTAAGACACAATTTTAAATTGATATTTAAGTCTAAGTTACTTCCAGAAAAACTTCGTTCTTAAAAGAACTAAGTTTATTAGAAGGGATTAAAGAAATTAAACTCACAGCGAAAATTAATATACTATAAAAGGAAAAGTATTTAATAACAGTAAAAAGAAACAATGAATGAAATAAGTAATAAAAAATAAAATTCCATAAATGCGAAAAAGTACTGTGAAGGGAATATTTTCTGTAGTGAAATGCAAATTCAAATTTCCAATCACAAATTAAAATGGAATAAGAATTTAGGTTATTTAAATTATTACAGTTTCTTTTTTAACGGATTTGTAATAATGTACCATGCACCTCCAAGAAATTGTACAAAATTTCTTTCATTGTTCATTTTTTCCTTAACACTTAGTACAGACTTATACTTTGATAATGACTTCCACTTTTTTACCGGACATTGGAACATTTTTGCTTTCTCATTAATTTATTATTATGCGGTAGGTTGTCTTATAAACTAACTAACGCAACTAAACGCAACTAACGCAATTAACAAGCAGGTTCTTTCAGATTAAATTGTATTTTATTTTTGAATTCCCTCGTAATTACAGTGGATTCTTTTTTTCTTTCAAGAATTAATTAACACATTCGTATAAATCTATAAAAGCTCAGATTCAATAATCACACAAATATTGATCATAGTAATTCCAATTTTGTTTAGGACAAATGAAATGTACAGCCGCTATCTGTTGTTTAATTCCCATGTTGCTGCTTTGCATCACCCTTAAATAAGTTGGAAAGAACCTTCTTGGAGTTTCTAAAGTTTTTTCTTCAAATAATGAACCTGGGCCTTTTAGAATTTTCTAGAAGCATCTAATTTTTTTTGTCGCTAAATTTGGCAATCAAATTTGCTGCACTCCCCCTTCACTTGCAAAGATCTTTCCGGCCGCGATACCGTTTTCGCAGAGAAGCAAACATAATTTAAAATACTCGCAACAATACACTTTAATCACATTTTCGAAGCAAATGTTGCTTTATTTTTTAAAACTCATGGTCGGAAGGAATAATTTTATATAAGCTTCAGGTGGCAATGTAAATTCAGTCAAGTATGTCGTATAATTTTAACAAATGGGCAAATTGTTGAAATGATTTTGCTGTTGAAGAAAGAGTTCCCCTCTGTTCAGTAAAATCTATTAAGTCTTAGATAATGTTTAAAATTGAAATTTTTGGCAAAAATATATGTTTGGAGACTGTTCTAGTGAAATGTAGAAAATGCATCTCTATTCTCATGATGTCGAAAAAGATGAAACATGAAAGAATATTTGAAATCGATATCTAAACTAAAATTTGTTTCAAAATTTAATTGTAATATTATATTGTCTTATGCATGAGGTATAATAGACGAGATACCAGCTAAGAATCGAAGCTACTAATAAAAATCAGTAGATTTTATATGAAGAGATACGAGTACATAAGAATATTTAGAAAAATATATGAAATAAAATATAGGAATAATAAAATAAATCACGGCAAATATATCTTTCAATAAATTCATGGGTATTAAAATAATACACGAATTATGAAGCGATCTACTTTTTTTAAAATCGAAAATTTTAGAATAATATAGAAAAATTAATAAGGATTCGATATTTTTTTGAATTTCCTGTTATTGCGCTTATTAGCTGCAAAGGTTTTTTTTTTTTAAAAAATAATTTTTCACTGCTTCCTAAAAAAGAAGTGTTTCCTTGCTTCGTAACGGTAATAATTCAAATTTAAATGGGCTGAAATTGTAGGGATAAGGAAATTAATTTAAGCGAATTAAAAGTGAGAGTTTGCATTCATTTTTTAAAAGAAAATAATTTTCAATTTTAGAATATCTCATAAAATACAGAATCGATTATACATGGCAAATAAGGCTTTTTGAGGAGGAGGTTTTTAAAATCTAAATTTCTTTCAAGAAACGCAAAACTTTTAATTTACAAAACTCTTATTAGACCAGTTCTGGCATATGCACCTGAGATTTAGACAATATCAAAACTGAAAGAAAATCGAATGGCATCTTTTGAGAGAAAAATACTTCGAAGTGTATTTGGAGGTGTAAGCGAAAACAATATCTGGAGAAGAAGATACAATTTTGAATTATATAGGATTTATAAGCAACCTGACATCGTTAAATACATAAAAATAAATAGATTGAATTGGATGGCTCATATAATTCGAATGCAGATAATAATGTTGTCAAAAAGGTGCTGAAGTTTAAAGTCACTAAGATTCGGAATCGTGAAATACCAATGCTGAGATGGGCAGACTCAGTGGAATCAAACTTTGGGATTATAAACGAGAAAACTTGAAGAACAAAAGTAAATAAGACGTCATTATAGAGGAATCTTCAAAGGAAGGCACTGGTCCACGAGAAGCCGTCTTACCAAATATGATGATGATGAATTTTCAGTTTTACATATATAATTTTGCAATATTATATAGATCTTATTGATCCAATGAAATGTATATAAATCTTCAGATTCTCTCAGTATTTAAAAAATATGAAGTTTTAAATAATTGTTACAAGGCCTCCTTTAAAGTGAGATCCCGGTAGACAATTTTAAGTTTCTTTAGATATTACAGAACATTTTTTGAAATTCAATTTTTAATGCTTTATGTTTAATCAAAATATTTCAAAACAATTTTAGTATGCATTCGAACTTTATCAGTTTTCTGGAATACGTCCGAAAGTTGAAATATATAAAAGTAGAACTTTTTAAAATATTTATGAGAGAGAGAGAGGGAAAATACGTAGCTTTTTTTCTTTATAATTTTTTTATTCTAGATAAAGAGTTTTGTAACATATTGTCACATACTCTTTCTTTTTGATGTGTAATATCTTTACTCTCGGTTGCTGGATATTTGTTGGAGTGATTTCGTGAAAAGGGACGGAAATGCGTAAAAGGAAGTCGGGGGAAGCGCGCGCTGTTTGATTTGACCAATTACGCCTTGGGGGTGTCTCTTCGCTAGCCTCGTCTCGGGGTTCAACTGTAGTAGCAATTAAGACGCCCGCCTACCGCACATACCAGCAAGTCTTGTCATTTTGGTGGTCGCATACATTTCTCCGAATCAAACAGTTAAAAAAATTAAAGATTTCATGCATTTTGTACTTTTACCGTATACCGAAGGTGGTTCTGCTCTTTTTTAAAAAAAACTATCACTCGCTTCCCATGATTTTGAGTGGTGATTTTAACGTTAACTTCAGTTTGCCAGAAGCTGAGCCACTCATAGCTTTTCTGAAAGACGAACTCAAGCTCAAAATGAACACTAATCGAAATGTTTCGACAACTAACAGTGGTACTGTTATTGACGCCGTTTTTCAACAATTTTTAAATACTTTGAAATTACAAGTATATGTGTCATACTTTAGTTTTCATAAATCTATTGACTCCGCTCTTCCCCAAATTGAACAATAACAAAAAAATTTGATAAAAAACTGCATTACTCCTTGTGTTAATTAAATAAAATTTTCATTAAAGATATAATTATTCGATAGAGAAAATTATTTTCAGTCATAACCGATTCATTTCTTTCAGGATTAAAGTCACTATGGCGTATTTATCATGATAACAAGTCAGATGTTACACATCATATGCGACTACTGTAAGACTCGTTTCTTTTTTTCTATACTTTCCTCTCAGCGGATCACAATCTTGTAAAATGGTCCAGATTTCATCAAAATGCATGGATCTTTCATACATCGCTTTGATTGTCAAAATCTTAGCAGCATTACAACATGTTTCTCTTTCATTTTATACTCCGATCATCTATTGTAATTTAATAATCTTCGTTTGACACAGAAGCATTCGAGTAAAATTGCCTCAAAATCATCACTTTAAATTTGTCAAATCAGACTTTGTTCACTATAAGTTAGGCAAGAGTATTCAATCAGTTTTTTTCTTCTTTTCTTTATGCTAATTAAATTCAAGATTGGAAAATCTCTATTGGATGCCTTTTATGCGCTGAATACGTTTCATAAAAATTTCTTAATTTCCTTCATTCTTATATCACGTATTTTTGAAGAACAATCTTTTAACCTATACATTAAGTTTATTCTTGTTCTTCAAAACCGAACATTTTGCTGACCAACTTAAGTTTTACAAATGGTAGATTGAGACAAAGCATTTAACACTTTCGTAACATCTATATTACTTCCATCTTTCTCTCCGTTGTATAGAATTTATCCAAAAAACATTGATTTTTTGTATTATCCTTCTACATTCATTTACGCTTAAGAATTGTTAGGGGCAAAAATTTCATCAAAACCGATATGTATTCGTAATTGAAGTAACATAACCTGAAAAACCCAGCTTACGTGCCACTTCTCAATTCAAGATTGAATTCATGCCACCCGAAAAACGATGTGACAATTACGAGTTGGGCTGAAAACATACCCTACCATAATTTTTCGTACAGAAACAAATGAAGCTAAGAAGGCGTGCCTTAGCGCATATATGGAGGCAATTTTGCACATGTGATTTTTTTCTGTTTTCAGAAGTTATCAGTCTCTATCAGACCGCCGATGAGTGAGGAAATTTTGATGAACACCGCAAGATTTTTGTTTCAGATAAAATTATGGTAAAACTTGAAAAGTGCTATTGTAATAAATTTCATGAAAGACTTAGTGATTCTTTGACAGTAGAAAGTCACCAAAAATAGTAAATAAATAAACCAGAAACGAGACTGGAGTTCAGTCTAGAGAAAATATCACACAGATTGCTACATAAAAGCTGAACACCATTTCAAAAGAAGTATGCTGTAACGAACTCTAGACCTATTCTAAAACTCTAGGTGGCAACGCGGACTGATCCGAGGTACTGCGCCTGCGTGAGTGCTACATCAGAGGATTCGGTGTTTACCTCTCGACGAGAGAGGTCGTTTTTAGCTCCGCCAGCGAGCTGAGTGTGGATATTTGGATTCCGGTGATTGTCTCACAATGAAAGAATACGGTGAGCTCCACCAGTGAGCTTTGTGAGGATACATTTCAGTGATTGTTTCTCGAAGAGATATCTGTGAGCTTACCAGGGAGCTTTGCGTGAAGGTTTCGTATCCGCCAGAGGCAGATGTGTTGAATGCAATCCTGGGAGATTTCTTAGTGTTTTCTCTAAAAGTCAATCATTCAGTCCTCAATTAGAAATTTTATTTTCCTAAAACTTTTCTATAATAGATGTAAATAGTTGTATCTGTGTGTCGTTCTTTGTGTTTGTAAAAAAAACCATTAAAACATTAATCAAGTTTCATCAATTGACAAGGCTAGGACATTACAATGCAAGTGCTGTTTCCGACTGAGTTAGGGTTTTTGGGGAAAAATTATGTAGCAGCCTCCGAGGAAGAAGACGATTAAATTAGGATTTCTGCACCTGAAAACGAGAATATTTCATGAAAAAATGAATGATATTTCTTTAACATACTTCGTTTAAGAGGATGATAAGGACTAATAAATAACAGTCGATGAGAAAGAGATCTGACTGCTTATTGTTACTATGTGAAGAAATGACTGACATTTTATTAACATCTCTCTCAGTGGGTTGTTGGCGACAGACCTCGATGAGAAAGAGAGATCATTACACGGAAAAATGAAGGGCATATTTACAATACGTACATCAGTAAAATTTTAACTTTTATATGTGTGAAACATGAACGGAGAATTATAAATTGTACAAAAGTTGATAATTTTCCGCAATAAATAATTTTTTTACTAAAGACTAGAATATACAAATTTTCATAATGAAAAGACCCTTTTTGCAGTAGAGTTTTTCTAGATTGAGTTTGAATGATTTTTGTTTTTTAAACCTGGAATTTAACAACTGATAATTGTTTTTGATTAATCTATTTGATATGCTCTCCATTTTTTAAAGTAATTTATATATTTTTGTTTTGAACATTACAGACATTTAAAACATTTTTTTAAAAATTTGTCAAATTCTTTCACTAAATGGAGAAAAGCATTTTTATGAAAACAAAAACTTTTTTCAGTGAAAAACAATTTTATTTTTTGTTATTGAAACTGGAAAAAAAATCAAAATATCTTATAATACAAGCTTAGGTTTGTGTATATGAAATGTCGGATTTTCTTGACATGTGAACGTTTGTCCTCTGCTTTCGTTATGCTTATGTTTTTGGCATAACCTCTTTTACTGTTCATTGTCAGAGTCCCATCTCAACAGACTTTCTCAAAAGTGTTCCATTTTGTTATTTATTTTGAAGTTCGTAAAGATGTGAATTCAAACGATATTTGTGTAATTTTTTACATGAATATAAACTTTGTAATATTCTGTAAGATCTGCCCGCAATATAAACCAGGCATTTGGGAGAATACTGTTAACGACTGAAAAGTTCAGCATTGGTTAGAAAAATTTCGGTCTGGGGAATTTTCCCAACAAAAAATAAATAAATAAACCACGTGGAAGACAGAAAATATTTGTGCAAAATGATGCTCTGAAAGCATTGGTGAAAACGAATCCACCTGTACTGGCCAATACATTGATGAAATGCATGGAGAATTACAAGGTGTGACAAACACAAAAAAAACGAGACTAAAAGTGTAGCTTGAAAAGGAGTTGAGTTGGCAACAACTGTTCTGGTGACATCATCACACGCACCTCCTCTATTCAGGTGGCCAGTTTCGCTTTAAGCGATCACGCCAGTTGGTAGTACTTTGTCATTGAGTGAACAGGTGCAACGATGTGTCGGCGATTCAACTTTAAGTTTCCTGTGAAACTTAAGAAATCAGCCACGAAAATATTTCAAATACTAACCGAGGCCTTTGGAGAGGAAACTTTGTCTCGTGCACATGTGTTTGAATGGCACAAGTGATTTCAGGGGGAAGGGACAGTGTGGAAGATTATGAACGTGCTGGGCGCCCAGGGTCAGCGATTACAGACCAAAACATTGCCAAAGTTCGTGATGTGATCCGGGGTGACCGACGATTAAGTGTTCGTGCAGTGGCGGAGTTGGTTAACTTGGACAGGGAAGCTTTTCGACGCATTTTACCTTTCGAATTACACATGAGGAATTGTACGAAGGTTACCCGATGACCAAAAACAATGCCGTAAAGACGTGTATGGTGGGCATTTTAGATCGCATTGCAAAAGAGCCAAATTTGTTGGAATCTGTTGTAACATGTCATGAGACATGGATTTTTACCTATGACCTAGAAAGTAAATGCCAGTCGATGCAGTCAAGATCCAAAAAACACGCATGTCAAAATCAAAATTCAAGCTAATGTAAATTATATTCTTCCACATTAATGGATTGTAATGACTGAGTTGGTTCCCGATGGTCAGGCTATTAATCAACACTACTACATTGAAGTACTAAAAAGACTTCTTGAAAAAATTATGTAAAAAAAGGCTAGAATCGGGGAGTGATGGATGTCTGTTGGACCAAGACAATACACTCAGTCACACGGCCCTATCGGTCAAGTAGTTTCTGACCAGTAAAAATATTACTGTGATGAGGCATCCTCCTTATTCATCTGGTCTTTCCTCATGTAACTTTTTGAAGTGAAAACTTCTTTAGCGGCGTTGGGCACTTTTTGGTAGGGGAAAATCTGATGGGTTCGCGCTCACCGACATGCTCCGACTAGCGCATGCGCAGTGTGCTGTTCGCTTTAGACACTTTTTGGATGGGTGAAATCTCGTGCGTTCGCGTCACCGACATGCTGAAAGCAGTTTTTCTGTAGCTATACAGCTGACGCATAGTGCTGTGAATATCTTATAAGTGAAATTGAATGGATTCAGTGAAAAGTTCAATGTGTATATACTGTGTATTTTTAAAATAGTGTTTTTGTTTGATTACTATTTGGATCGTTTAATTGAAGAATCATTGTGCAGTACAATAGTGAGTACTAAATAAATACACTAATATTTGTAAGATAAAAAATAAATAACAGAAAATTATTTTAAATACTCGAATTTATTCTGGCCTTTGAAAATGTTGTATTATTTATTCTCTAATATTTAACCTCTGCAATGCATCACGCAATCCGGATTAGTATTTCACAGTGGCTTAGACGTTTACTTACTACCGTGGTAAAAAAAGATATCTAGTTGTTCAATCATAATTTTTTCATGGATTTTGAAATTTAAAATTTTATAAAATCTAATAATAATTCAAGATTAATGTGTTGAAATTTAAAATATGGGTACAATTGCAAAATTATAATTTCTTACCTTATATCATTAAATAAAATTATTTGAAATAATTGAAACGGCTCCGACTTTAATTCAATTAAATATTTTATTTTATTCAAAAAATTAATATTTTGAAATCATTATTTATTAATTTAAATTGTCAAAAATTAATATATGCTCTTCTGTTTTTTGCAAAATGATTATATATAATTTTATATCATTCGATTTTATTATTAGAAATTTACGAAAAAATATTGTCAGGGAATTAGGGTTATTTGAAATATCCGTTTTCATATTTTCTTAGATCTTTAACATTTCCCCCTAATTTCTGCTTTGGCAATGACTATTCACAAATCAGAGGAAGGTATTTATGATGCTATTGTCTACGAATACGATCGAAAAAATCCTAGAGAATTAGTTTACTTAGCTTTAACAAGAGTAACGAGGATTCAAGGCTTATTTTTGGTTATTCAAGAAAATATTAGCACCAGCTGGAAATTTTGGATTGGTAGAACAGGAACACCTCTAAATTCTTCAGAAACCGATAAACATCATAAAAGATCAACAAGTCATCGAGAGGATCTAACGTTAGCATTGAAAAGGTTACAAAACACTCACTACAAAAGATCACCAAAACTTTTCTAGAATTCATCTCCAACAAGAAATGATTATAGATATTTTCATTCAGTTGTTTCAGTCAGTTCCTAAAAAATGATGCTTTCGTAAAAAAGTCAAATGTTTTGCTTTTGTCAGAAATTCGTATGAAAAACGTAGAACCACTTGATATTCCGAATATCAACTTTGTTGTAATTTATGAAAGACCAGAAGTTCCAGCATCAAGCATAGCTATTTATCACAATACTCAAGATACGTCACACTCCATTACTTCACATATGGACATACATACTAAATTCACTAGAAGCATTGGTGTTAATGTTTCTGATATAGGCAAAATATTTGTTGCTCGTTGCAATTCCAAGAATGGGCAATGCATATTTATGGTTGCCGTTTATATTTCGCATGGAAAATCTATGATACAGATACAGCAATTTTTATTCGAAAATTTGATGATTTATACCAAAAAAAAAAAAGGTTCTGAAATACTCGATAAAAGATTTGGCGAAAAATATAATAATGTACCTATGATTTTATGTGGAGACTTCAATATTAACTTTGCAGATGATAAAATTCTACCACTAATTGAATTTCTCAATGAAACACTTAATATAAATATGTCCAATGATCGAAAACTCAGTGCTGCAAAATATAAAACGACGATCGATGCGGTCTGTACACATACGCGATACTTAGATAAATTTGAATCAAACATTTTCCTTTCTTACTTTAGTTACCATAAACCTATTGTATCCTTTTAGAACAAAATGAAATAATTGAAAGTACAAAAAGTCTAAGTATTGTTGAAATTATTTTTATTTCGTACAGTTAAAATTTTACTGAAAAGGAACCTCTTTTACCTCAGTTGAAGAGGTTCAGGCAAAAACGCAGAATCTCCTGAAGAGCCTTCCAAAAACCTCGTTCCAGAACTGTTACCAGCAATGGCAGCTTCGAATGCAGAAGTGTGTGAATGCTGATGGGAGCTACTTTGAAGGTAATACTGTCACGAACTAATTCTGTAAGTACAGTTATTTACTAGACCAATCTCATTTTTGTGTGTGTGTGTCACACTTCGTATACTCCTATCACTTGTTAATCGGCATTGTGTCTCTCCATGACAACGCTCAACCATTTACCTTGTACAAAACAACTGCGAAATTAATTAATCGAAATATGAAATTTTGTAGTACCTAGCTTATTCACCAACCAACCAGTTTTCATTTTCTAAAAACATTTAGAACAGTTTTTATGGTCTAAACAGTATGAAAATAAATAAAAATTATATATATTAGAGTTTATAGATTCTTAAGATTCGAATTTCTTTAATGCAGACATCTTTAAAATTTCGTTGGGAAAAGTGTATTAAAGCAAATGGAGCATATATTGATTAAATAAACAGCTTTTGAAAAAAGATATGCAGTTTTATATACGCACTTAAAAATCTGATATTTCATACGCATCAACTTAATAGTAATCAATTATAACAGAAACGATTTGGTATATGTTGCGTAGGCATACTATTTAAAATTCATTAAATTTTAAAAATATTTGCGTTCTTTTTATTTAATTGTATAATAAATATCCTGTTTTTTTTCCCTAGATGATATACTGATTGCATTTATGGAGAAGACAATCACATACGAATTTTCTTCAAAATCAATGAACATATTTTTGAGCTAACTTAGTATTTTTAGAGTTTCCCTCTGGCAAGTCCATCATATCATAACCAAACTAAACAATACTCATAGCCAGCAATTCTTTTTAAACATTTCTATAAGGCCACAATTTTAATTTTAATTTTTAACTTTGAATTTTAAATCTTATAATTTTTACTTTTTAAATTTCAATACCCTACTCAATCATGGCAAGCTCTATCTTTTAAGGCTCAACATAACCTGAAGATAGGGATGAAGATCTCATCAGAGATCATGTGTCCCGATGATCACTCAACCTTGTATAACCAAACTTGGAAAAAGAATTGTTGTACTTCAATTTTTGCAACTTGTATTGACACTATGATTTACAGGAAGGGTGTCAAACTCAAAGGGCCAGATAAACAAGGGCCAAATAAACAAGGTTTAACTTAAGGTGAGCCGCAAAGAAAATCAAAATTCATAGAAACGTAGGTTCATTTCGAATAATACATTATAGCAAACACATATAAAAGAACAAGAAAAATTCAAAATGAACGTCTTGACATTTGACATCTTTTCTCTACTACCATCTTTCCTATTTCGAAAGAAATTTTGATATTTTATTATATTATTGTGTACCAATAAATATATTGACCGGGCCGCAAGAACGCTCGTTGTGGGCCACATGCGGCCCGCGGGCCTCGAGTTTGCCACTTCTGATTTGCAGTAATCGAATGGTGATTTATGACTTCACTATTTTTTATGCAAAAAGAAAAAAATATATATATAAACAGAAAAGGAACACATTTTTTCCGTTTTAGATTCCTTTTACAGCAGTTAAATTTTGGAAGAGATCGTTTGGAAGAAACCATTCGAATGATGGCTTATGATTTCACATTTTCGTACAAAAGAAGAAAAAAAAAAAGAAAAGAGAAAGAAAAATAAGAGATTTGTTTTGATTGTGTGTGATGCCTTTTTCATTACTTCAATTTTGGAAGAGAATGTTCGTAAAAGCCTTATTCCAGGTAGGTAGATGTAGATATCTATTTGTCGCGTCGTTAAGCCTTGCGAATTGTTTAGTCACGTCTACTTCATAAATATTTCCAGGAAAGAAGCAAGCGCTTATTTGGATAGTATTTGTGTGCTAATCATAAATACATTCAGTTTATTCAGCGAAACGCATTCTCTACGGATATCGTAGGTATTTTATTAAATCGGAAATGATCCGCATTTCTTATTCGGTAAAAAAGTAGCTCATTTTAAATGGAAAACAATTGCGTCAACTTTAAAACACGTAACAATGAGGAGATCCTCATTATCATGTATTGGTTGCATAATGTCACGTGAATATTTTCTGTTACGAGATTTTGAAACTTATTTGAACATCACTGGCAATAAAAAAGACATTCCTACATGATTATTGTTTCGAATTTTTTTTGCGGTATTACGTTCTTCGAAAGGCTAGAATATTTTAATATTAAAATAATATATTCTAATACATTTTCTTACCATTAGTATTATAGTGTGGAGAATTACAAAAATATTCTAAATGTTACTTCTATGATTTTAAATTTTAACTTCATATTTTTAGTTTATAATTATTTTAGTAAAAATAATTATACTCATATTACTGTGCTACAATTTGGGCCTTTATTTTTATAGCTTTGAATATGTATTTGGATCATTGAATCTGGAAATAACTTGTTTATTGTTTTTTGATTCATGATGATCTAAACATTTTTAAATACATTTTTAAGCAAGTTAACTTTTTATTTATAATGGATGTAGAACTTCTTTCATTATTCTCCAATGATTTCTCTGAGTGTTGTAAACATAAAGCAGGAAGATTGGTTATCCTTTAAACTGGTTAAACCCCCTTCTATATAATTTTAAAAGATGTTCTCACACACACACACACTCACACACACACACACACACACACACAGTCAGCAACCATATATTTTTTTTCAGTTTCCAAAATCTCAATGATATATTTCCTCTGTAGTATTCGAGTCATTTCGGTCTCTCTCAAGTAGTCTTTATTAAAAATTTCCCATACACATATATAAACAAACGGGGCTATAAATTTCTTACTAAAATAAGATTTAATTTATTTAAATTTATTTCGTTGATTAGACAAAACAAACTTTGTAAAATTGAGAACTTAACAAATTTTTTTCTGAAAATTTGAGAAATTTGTTATATATATACTAATTATTTTTTTTGAATTTTATTTGTAATTCTTTGAATTAAACAGTGCTTCAAAAGATGATATAAAAAGGCTGGCTACTTTTTAAAAAAATCTTAATTGAAATTAGTTGATATTTGCTGTTAATTTGAATCATGATTATTATGCTGACAGCAAAATAATAGGCATATTGTTACCAATTATTTTGATTCGGCTTGATTTCACCTTTGCTTTGGTGTCTTGTCATCTTAGAAATATTATTTATTACTTGTGAGCATTAAGATTACAAATAAGATCAAATGAATGATACGATTACTCAAAATTATTATATCTGTGATTCAAACTAAATCGATGTCAGATCTTGTTTTAGTAAAACAACAGAAACAATGACATTATCCTTTCTTTTTCTCATTTTAAAGCATTAACGGGTATATTACACAGATCCAGAACAGCTACAACACGAACATACGAAATCAGATAATAATACATCATACAGCAATCGATTCAATGAAAATGAATCGGAGCAATAATTACTGTTGCCACTATCCGAAACAAAATATGTTGTTTCTTCGTCTTTAATTATTTTACTGAGACAATTCTTTCCGTGAAATGGTGTCCTTTTTTATTTAAAGTAAAAGGCTGCAATAATTAAAGAATTTTATTTGATAGAATTCAACACAAAAACTGTTGCATAATCGTAGAAAAAAATTATGTAACATTGTTATTAATACTATTTTATTCCTTATTTAATGATATTTGTTTCCAATGAGTGGCGATATAAGCTCATTTCGGGCCCTGAGCGCAAAAGATCTACACCCCCCTTGGCACTGGAGGATCGAAATTTATAACTAGAAAATCTGGTTAAGTCTAGCTTATCCGCCCCCTGGGCACCTACCCCAAGCGCCCAATAGATAAAATGACACTGTCTCCAATTTCAATATGCAACTAATTAGAAGGCGAAAGCAAAATGATATTTATAATACACAGTAAGAAGAAAATAGAATTAATTATGAAGAATTAGAATACACAAATGTGTAATAACATACAGCAGCGGTTCTTAAACTGTTGTTCATGGAGCCCCGGGGATCCCCAGCGCCTTTGTAGGGGATCCGTGAAGGTCTCTCGTTTAAAAAAGAAAAAATAACTTGAAAATAGCTTCTAGAGAAAAAAATAACTGTGTGGATGAAATTCATTTGTAGTGGATGTTTGTAAACAGGATGAACTCACATCAATAGAAGAACAGCTGATGGAAATTTCCTCAGATAGACTTGAAATTGGTTTACAAATATAAGTAAGTTCCCTTTCCAATTTTCACGGTCTCTTACAGGAAAATTTTCCCCATATTGTCCATGAAAGCTCTAAAAGTTCTGGTGCCTTTCCAATGTAGGATATTCTGTTTAACTATCTTTGTAAAAGGTTGGATTATATCCCTTTCCAGAGGACGATAACTTTAATTATAACATCTGGCGGGCTTACGAGACGCCGACACAAATAATATTCCGGCAGAGGCCCACTAGCCACATACCGAAATTGTAGCGCTTTTGCACATCCGCACTCGCTCACTTACCATGTGGTGAGTTTCAGTTACATCACGTCTTGAGTTTTTTTTTTAGATTTCTAACATCCTCCTAGAGGGTATAATCTAACTTTCTATTTCTTTATTATTTGCATGTTTTAATTACTATTACTCTTCCCTGTACACTTTTCCCTATAACCTGTAATAAATTCTTTCATTTTTAAGAAGTCTCTTTGTTTGAATTATTGTATTCGATTTATTCAAACTTAACCCGTAAATTCTAAAAAAAACAAAAAAACCTAGACACACCTAGCCATTAAAATCCCGCTATCTAAAGAATCTAACTTTTTTGGGAGACTTTGATTGGATTCCCTCATATATTTTTAATTTCTGGTAAAAAAAAAAAGAAAGTTTTTTAATGGCATTAGGATTTTCTTTACTTATGTCTATGCATTATTTTACGCATTAAACCTATGTGATTTTTACAATTATAACTTTAAGATCTTAATTATTAAATGCATTTAATTGAATAAAAATATATTAAAGGGCTTAAAAAACTGAAAGAAAAGATTCCAGTTTGCATTTTATGCACGATTGATCCCAAGAATATTTCAAAAATAAATGTATTCTCTTTTCTTTGTTTGAAAACACAAACATAGGCAAATGAAGTCTTAAATATTTTCGTAAAGCTAATTGTGAATTATTTTATTTGAAATTTCATTGTTGTTTTTCTAAATGTATTAAACATTAAGATTACTGTAAAAAGGATTTTTAAATCAGACGTGTTATTTCAATCCAAAATACTTTTGTTTTTCGATATTATTGTTATGTAGCACACAACATGTGGTAATTAGATACCCGAATTTTAATTATTCTTAGAGTAAAGATAATTTCAATACTTAAATCAAATGTTCATAAATTTACAAAACGTGACTTTTGTTCTCAATACAGAATGTTTTGTATAATTATATGGGATATATAATATATTAATTTAAAATAGATAGTATATATATGAGAGGAAATTGGCCAAGTGTTTCGTATTCAAGTTTCTAAGACTGATTGTTTTCTCATATTTTCCTGACAAAACAGAGAATAATAGATAAGTTTTTAGCTCTGCATTGCGTAAGCGGAAATGAGTAATTTTTAATTGAGTAACTTGATAGCAACAAAATGTAACGTACGAAAAATTTCAGTCTACTTGCAACTAGTTTACAAGAGAAAAACGCAATGAAATGTGATAAATTATTCAAATTTTCAAAATTAAGAGAAATATATATTACCTTTCTTGGAAATATTATACATAAATTTATTAAAATCCTTTTTTTCTAAATATCAAATTCAATAATTTCAGTGATCTTTTTAAAAATTTTATGATACGTAAATTTTATTAAAACCTTTTTTGCTTAATATCGAATTTAACAATCTCAGTGATTTTTTTAATTCCATATTCTGTTCCTTAGAATCATATACTTCTAAAAATATCCAATTCACTTCCAAAAGAGGCTGTTAATTTTCGACGAGTAATATGAGAATTCTTACGCTGCATTCTTGGTGGGATCCAAGTGAATGGATCATGGAGAAGATCTAACTTCGAATTCCACAGAATTTACAAACAACCTGATATTGTAAAATTTTTCAAATTACAGAGACTTAAGCGGGCTGGTCATCTGGCTAGAATAAATGAAGATCGTTGCTGCAAGAAATCTTTCTGGCAAAGCCCATAGGAAATAGATCTCGGGGCAGACCCCGTTAAGATGGATTGACTGTGTCCAAAAAGACCTAAATATTTTAAAGGTCGAAAACTGAAAAACAGTTGCCAAAAGTAGAGATTTCCGGAGAAAACTTTTGGAGAAGGCCAGGGCCCACCCAGGTCTATCGAGCCACAGAAGAAGAAAAATATGAGAATATATCTAGTATAAGTGAGAAACGTGCGGCCTCCATAAGTGCTTTGTACGTCCTTCACAGAAGTTATGTATAGATCACTTTATAATTTAGAGATGACCAATAGTTTTGACTCGAGGCTCACATTGTAGAATCGGAGGGCAGCACCTTTTAAAGAGGTTTACACATTCATTAGTTAACTCAGCCTCTCAGAAAAGAAATAAACTGCACCATAAACATCAATAAATATAAGTCGAATAAAATAGTGTCAGTCTTATTCAGTTCATTTATTGTGCTATTTCATATAATCTATAGCTGCAAGGACATTTTAGAATCAATTTAATGAGACAAATGTACCTTTTTTACAATTTTGATGTTAGGAATGAGATTGCTGGGCAAAATTCTCCTCACAGTTTGCAAGTTAATTCAGTTAATCTCAGTTCAGGACGGGATTTTCTGTCTTGGTGAGTCACGAAAATATTCTTTGAGAGCTGCTATTTGTCCACCCCTGTATAAATTGATTTCAAATTATTTGGATAAACAACTATTTGAAATTTAAAAAATTAGATAAAGAACGGTATAATGTAAGTTTCAGTGGTCATAACTCATTGTATATTTCAAATGGTATAGTAGAACATCACTTAGTGCCAACGAAAGCGTGCAAGCCGTGTATTTTCCTGCCTTGGAAGTACATATTACAGCGAGTCAACATTTTCTCATATGGCAAAAATTGAAACTATTTAAGAAAACAGATTAAAGCTGATCATTTTGAGCAGTGACACTCAACCTGTGGTCCGTCAGCCTTTTCTGAGTGGTTCGGTCATAGCCCATTGGACTTAGAAATTCAGTTACTGGAGAACAATGAACTAAAAATTTAGCGGGAAATTTTATCAATCAAGCAATCAAATATGTCAATTTTGCTATCAATTCGTTTTTTAATAGTGGAATGTAAGCAAGAGGCTTGGTCTTGAATGAAAGGAAATAAATTATCCCAAAACTCAGTAAAAAATGCATAAAAATAAATATTTGTGTGTGTGTTTGATCGAAAAGTTAACATAGTATTAAAGCCAAAACTAAGTTTTAATATTTTCATCAATTTGCTTTTCAATATTCTTTATTCAATATGCATGTTGCAGCCATCTGTCTGTCATGTATGTGGCTCGCGTGAAATCCCACCTGTCATGTGCTTCATGTGGCTCGGCGGGGAAAAAGGTTGAGTACCCCTGATTTAGAGAATTAAAATAGGATAGATTCATAGTGACATGATAATTGCCGTTACGTGTTTCCACTCAATCAGTTAATAAATTCATGTGACGTCATAGTATTACTATCCAGAACAAATTATGTATTTAATTGTTGCCAACTTTTGCTTTTTCTAGAAACTTTCTTTTAAAGAGTTCATATTTGTCAACAATAATATCACTCTGAGATAAACAAAATGCATTTGATTTAAAAATACACACATATAAATTTATTTTATTAAATTTAAAAAGAGTTTGGGGATCTTAATTAAACACCTTTACCAAATCATCAAGTTTGGAAATTCTCTAAATTTTACAGAGTGGGTTTCAGAAAACTAGTATTAGTTTTAAATTCAATGGAAATTATTGATTGCATTTATCTGTGACTATCATGGGTAGCCATGAAGGATGTAATGTTACGAAATAAACCGATATTCAATTTAACAAGGAAAAACACTAATGTACAAATTTAAATTTTCCGTGGATCCATGTGTAATATACTAGCTGTTGCCGCCCTTCATGGGTATTTCTGATGTTTATAATTTTACTGCTTATATATATTCTTATAAATTATTGATATCTAAATCTAGCATTAAGAATTGATTAGATTGACTAGAAAATCACTTATACCTATAGCTGTCACCTGTTGATAAAAGGACCAGAACTCATCTAATTGTATTTTCTAAAATCTCTAAAATTGAATCAGCATGAGATGATGTTTGCTCTTTCATTAACTCAAAACCAAGTGGTCCCATAAAACCAATTTTCAGTGGATCTCTCCATCAGATTGAACAGCTCTTCAGCCAAATTCCGTCTAAATCAACAGAAAAACAAAGTTTTACTATAGTATCCCATGTCCGTTAGAGCCGTTTTCCAAAATTGCCGCTCTTGTGATTTCAATTAACAAAGAAAAATGCAAACCAATTTCATTATTATAGTCCTTAGCAAGCTCAGAAAAAGTAATTTTTGTCAATATGTCCAGTAACTTCTGCAACCACTTTGGGGCAATTTTGCCTTAAGAATTTATTCTTAGTTGATCCTATTCAACAAAAACATGCTTAACAAATTTCAGTATAAGTCTAATAATGATAAAACAGGAGTTTTCTATAACTCTCTTGGCCTCTTAGTATCTTTGGGAGTCAATTTTCATTCCTCTTTATTAGGAACTCTTTCATAGAAAGGAACATACTACAATTTTCAAACAGGATGATCAAGGTATTTAAAATGGAAATGTTATCCAGTTACACCTCTTAATCTCGAAATTAAACTTAGTAGTTGATATTGAAATTATTTGCTTGGCAGTTCTCTTTACGAAAGGAATCTGTATCAAATTTCAAGACTGTGCATTAACAGTTTAAAATGGGGTAATTCTCTATAACCATGAGCCCCCATAACGCCGCCTAGGTATCTTTCACAAAACCCATTTGTAGGGGTACCTCTCTGAAGAATCTGTAGCAAAATTTGAAGACTGTGCGTCCAGAAATAATTAAAATGAAAAATTATCAATAACGCCTTGAACCCCATAGCACCTAGAAGTCGATTTTCTAAAACACATTTTATTGTATTTCTATCCTATAGAATCACTATTAAGTTCAAGAGTGTGAGTCTAATATTTAAAAATAATAATTATTTATATCACACATAACCTCCCACAACTTTATGAGTCAATTTTCTCCAAACCGTTTTAGCAGATGTTGCCTCCATAGAAAACATTCCTACCAATTTCAAGCAGTGGTCAAATAGTTAAAAACAGAAATATTTATCTTACCACTTATTCCCCTGCAACTGCTTAAGTCTGTTTTCAAAACCTTCTTATAAGCTGATCTCTACTCTATGAAAATCTCTTTTATCAAATATAAGACTGTGCGTCAATAGTTTTAAAATTCAAATAGTATCTATAACGCCCATAAGTCCCTGGGCAACCACTTAGGGCAATTTCACAGAAACCCATTTTATCTATCTCTGCCTATGAGAGGAGATCTGCTTACTAAGTTTCAAGACTGTACGTCTAATAGCAAAATAGGAATTTATAACGCCCTTAGGCCCCGCCCCCGCAAGCACTTGCCAGAGTCAATTTTCCCAAACCCATTTTGTGGATATTTTACTCAGAGAAAACTTCTGATTTTCAAGCAGGTAGGTGAAGTAATTAAAAACGGATATATTTATATTACTTGTAATCCCACAGCGCCCTTAGGTAACACAGGCCCGTTTTGTAGTCATTATTCTGCAGAAGATCCTATATCAAATTTAAGACAATTACGTCAAATAGTTTAAAATGAAATGGTATCTATAACGCCCTAAGCTATACCTTCATAGAAGTCAATTTTCAACAATGTTTTGTGGCGGATCTCTGCTCTCTGAAAGAATCGCTTGCAATTTGCAAGGGTGCATCTAATAACTTAAAATAGATTTATGTATGAAGCCCCTCCCCAACACCTTAGGTCAATTTTCCAAAACCCATTTGGATATTGCCAGGAAAGAAACACTTACCAATTTTCAAGCAGGTAGGTGAAGTAGTTTAAAACAGGTCATTTATCTAGCCGCCTGTCCCACAAGCGCCACTTAAGTCTATTTCTAAAGCCGTTTTATAACTTCTGATCGTATTCCACGAAAGGAATCTATATATCAAATTTAAAGACCAGTCGTCAAGTAGTTTATAAATGGAAATAATTATCTATAACGCCCTAAGCCTACAGCATATGGTAGTCAATTTTCAACAAACTCATTTTGCTTGTAGATCCTCTACTCTCTAGAAAGTCACGCTTGCCCAATTCAAGATTGTACATCAAGTAGTTTAAACATGGAGCTCGTCTTAAAGCCCTTAACCCCATGCTTGCCCCTTGCATTTCCAATTTCGGAAAATCCTTTCTTAGCTGATGTCCTCTATCAAGGACATGTCTGCAATTTCAATCTGCAAGTTGAATAGTTCCAGAATTTCGTGATTGATCCAGTCAGTCAGTCAGTCAGTCAGTCAGTCAGTCAGTCAGTCAGTCAGTCAGTCAGTCAGTGGTGAGTCGCTTTCTCCTTTATATATAGATATATTTTATATATTTACATTTTATAGTTAATATATTAAATTTTCAATAGATTTATATATATACTAATGAATGTAAAAATAAGCTGCCTCTTATTGACTAATTAAAGCATGGCTTCCTAATGGTACAAAATTCTTCACCACTGGGAAGTACGTAGTTTTCGAAATCAAAATGTATTAGAGTTAAATAATCCTTCTTTTAACACTTTTATAAGTTCCTTGTATGTAAATATTTGAACTCAATTTTACCCACTTTTAAAGATGGGTCATTCAATTTTACTTATGTCAACGACCGATGACAATACGATAATTTCATATTATTTGCTCATTGTTCTGATCAGGATCATCAGGAATAGCAGTTCCCAGATTCGGCGGCTAATTCCATATACCATTCCAGTTTTAGCGACTAAAGATTAAGCCAATATACTAAGAAAGCACCTAAAGAATACGCATGGTTAATACAAATAAAAATAGCAAAATTAATTGGTCTTTGCATTGAGAAAGGAGATAGGTGCGTCAGCAGATTATTATAATATAAACAATTCTCCAGTTTTCTGAAATGATAAAAAGACTCGTGTATGTGAGAAAAATTTATGTTCTATCATAAATATTTTTATTTTCTCAATAATGCTTTTAGAGTAATGATGAAATAACATTACAGCAATACGTTTAAAAGTGATATTTGATTTGACTCTTAATGCTACTGTAACACATACTATTAGTTTATTTTATCCATAGAGACAGATCTTTAAAATATAACGATAGGGACTCACATCCAGAGGCCTTATGCAGGAGAATAAATACCCTTCGAGACTGTTGAATTAAGGAATATCACTGAAGAGCAAGACAGTTCAGTAGCCACGTAATTCCGGCTCCAATATCAATCTAAGAATAAATTGAAAATGGATAAATGATAAGTTTAAAATAAAAACACGCTTTAATGTAGATCGAACTAAAAATAAAAATAAAATTATAAGTTAAAAATACTAAAAACTCAACACATAGTAGATCGAACTAAAGAGTAAAAATAAATTCTTAATAAAATTAAATGATTATCAGAAAATTAGTGTCACTGTGGTAAAGCATTAGGTACTTTGTACTACATTTTACACTAACTCAACATTCAGATAGAACTAGTAGTTATCAAATAATATAGGTACCCTTTTACCCCAATGACATTAATTTTCCATTAATCATTTTATTCTTATATTAAGAATTATTTTTCACCTAGTTCGAATCCTCTCATACGTTACTAGTTTTTAAATATAATTGCACATGCTAACCTAACCGAAGTTTAAGTATCTTACAACCAGTTAAATCAGCATTTTAAGTTAGAGTGATTCAGCTGAACGATCGATACTGTGATGTATTTACAGGTATCATGTATCAGTTCTGGGTGTCTGCTAGTAGATGGTGTTTGTGTGTTTACGTTATATATATACATAATATTTTTGAGCTATAAAATATACCTGATTATATTTATTATTTTAATTCAGTGACAAAATTTGCAGTAAAATGGGTAAAAACTGATATATAATTTATTAATTATAGAAATAATTTTAAAATCATTACCCAGAATATAAGAGCGTATCTATATTATCTCTATTTAAGGAATTCGATTCGGCTGTGTGCATTTTGTAATATGGAGGCTTCATTAAATTTGAATTAACTGTTATTTATTAATCACACAAATTAAGTTTACAGTGAAGAACTATTTTCTGAGAAGATTGAGATATTCATTATATATTAAATTTCTTTTCAGCATAAATTATTTATAAGACATTTCAAAATTGGTTCCACATTCAAGTATAAAAATATTTTGCCATAATGAGGAAGAAACTTGCATCCTGTTGCAACATTCATCAGGAGAACATCTACTTCAATAAAATAAATTTTAGTGTGCTGTGACACAGTGTATGAATATTGAAAGTAGAAAGTAAAGTAAACAAAATTTATTCTTAAACGGCCTATAGTTTCTCTGCATCAACCTGCAAGAAAGAATGCTCAGTTTGTAACACTAGAAATGTTTCACTAACTGTGATGATTTATGGAAAAAGAGAATTCATTAAAATGAATCAAACGAAAGTATTTATTTTAAAATATTAAAAGACTACACTTATATATATACACAGAGAAAAGAACAAAGAAATAGAAGGAAGAGACAACGAAGAGGAAAGTAAGAAAGAGATGCAGTAGAGAAAGAGACAAAGAAGAGAAATAA
>BMAO01016286.1:0-18661 GCA_019973975.1 Trichonephila clavata | reverse complement strand
CGCAAGTGAACTTCCTTTGGAAAACCAGCGCACACTACAATGAAGTAACTCGCCATTTTCTTCAGTTTTTTCAGGGAAAAGCGTACGAAATCTTCATCGATTCAGAGCACGAGCTCGTATTTTGTTGATACAGAGCACCACGGGGTTAACAATGAAAAACTAGTTTAAGTCCTTGACACAAAGAGCTTCTTGATGAATAATACAATGATACGTGAAAACTTTTCTTCCCAAATAATTTTCAAGTGATGCAACAAAATCTTTTATATTTGCCACCCATGACAGGCGCTCCATCTGTGCAAACACTGTCTAATTTTTGTCCTACTTTGTTAACTTCAAATTACATTTTCAAGTTCCTTAAAAATGTCTTCACTTGCTAGTTGGCGCAAACCAAGTTCTTCCACAGTATAACAATTATTGTTCGTGTAACGCACAAAGATGCTCAACTGTGCATTGTGGCTGTGATATCACAGCTTTCATCCAAAGTTAATGAAAAATATTTGCAATTTTGAAGTCCAGAGACAATTTGTGTTCCAACATCCTGGCCATGTCATCCATATGATGCTTGACAGTACTTTTAGACAAAGCTATTTTATCTACCATATTTTTGACATTCAGATCACTGACATTTTGGGCGAAAATTAAAGGGCTACTTTTTTTATTATCTCCTCTCTGTCAGAATATGGTTTATTCATGCGGGCTACAACAAAGAAAGTTCATACGAAGCCTTCACAATTGTTTCCATTTCGTCATTTCTCTTCTGGAAAGAAGATTGTTGGCCGGCTAAATTTCTTTTTTCTATTGATAAATTCCGTTTGCAAATTTAATCCAACAGGTTATTTGCTGTTGAAATCACTATACAGTTGTTTGAAATGACCGTCCAAGTTAAAATTTTTTTGAAACTGCTATATACAAATTCCAAATATCAAACAAATTGGCTTGGAAGCATTTTGATGTTTTAACACGTATTGCTCTTCCCAGACAATTTTAAAATCACGAGCTGCAATATCCTCTTCACAATTTCTTTTTCCATGTCGAAGGTTTACTCAAAAATATAGTGAAAATAAGAAATTTCAAACAACTACACTCAATGCTAAAATCTAAAACAGTTTTAGAAAAGGAAAAAAAGCTTAACGTCTTGCTAAACAGAGTTTAAAATGAACTGAGTCTGACAGCTAGAAAAAATCGTTTGATGTTACGCTACAAATTTTCTAGTCTCCGAATCCAGTATTTTGATTAGTCATGGATACAAGTTCTCACTCTTTCTGCTTTATAAAGCGGCTACTTTGTGCAGATAGAATTACTTCTACCGTATCAACAACTGTTCTCCTAATATATTGCCGAATTACTTCTTGACATTACAGAAATCGTAAATAACCAACACCTTTGGAAAAAACCTTTTTATCTGACACACGATGACAGCTATAAACACTAAATTTCAGAACTGCAAGGGGAAGCTGAAATTCGAATAGAAAAATCCCAGATGTTAAAATTAACCGCCCCCGAGAGAAAGCGACTTTTTGGGCAGGTTCGACCGTCCGAGAGAGAGAGAATTTATTTGTTTTTAGTCTCATGTTACTCAACACTTTCTCGGAACGTTACAATGCTGTGGAATTGTAAGTTTTGGAGCATGATCTCATTTTTGGCACTATACTGAAGAAAAGAAAAAATCTTGCTTAGCGCCTTTAAAATCTCACGCTGAAATTTCTATTTTTTACGTATTCTCTTCATGATAATTTTCAATTGTAATTCAATTAATTTAGTAATCTTTTCAAAATTTTTTTAATTTTTCTATTAGTCTTCGGCGTGCTACAGTTACGACTCCCGCGTGCCACAATGTGTCACGCGTGCCGCGGGTTGGCCACCTGCTTTAATACCAATGCAAGCGTTATCTGTTGTCCAAAATATTATTTATTTTTGAATATATTTCATAATTATTTTCAAACCGCAGTTTAATCTGCAACCAATTTAGTTAATGAAAAATAATTTATTGTATTATAAAATAAATATGACTGAAAAAGCCAAATATATTGGATTTTGTAATTTTCATTAAAATATCTACACTTTTACTTCGCGTGAAGAAAAATTAAAGCATAAAATATTTGAAAAACAACCTAAATTTTTATTTAACATGTAAATTAATTCAACTAGATTTAAACTCTATTCTTTTTTCAAAAGAATTAAGTAATATGTCAACTTATCAAGTAATTTTTGTGCTTTGTCAGTGAAATTTTTTTCAGCCATATGTAGAATGCTAAACAGAAATGAAGGAAACAACACGAGAGATTAGAATTGTGGCTATGAACAACAGCAGAGACGCAAAGTTATGACATATAATTGGCGTGGAACACAGGAAGCTCACCTGAAAAATTACCTCAAAATAGGTTTACATTCAAATTTGAATTTCATCACATCCCCCACCCCCATGTGGTTTGGACTGTATTGTCATTTTCTCACTTTGATGTAAATAACTTATTTTGTCAGTTTCATTAAAAAATTTTTTTATTTAACATGTAATTATTTGTAACTTTATCTTTAAAATTTTAATTTTTCTAATATATGACACTTTTTACAAATTGCTATGCATTTGCTTACGTTAAATTTCAAAACAAGATGGAATTATTTTTCAAGCAAATTGGTATAGTTTGAGTCTATCAATTTAGCATAATATACTGTGAAACCTGTGTGCATTAAATATTGTTCTCGTGAAATTTTAAGTAAGTATTTGCATCGGAAAGCTGAAAATGCTACTGAATGTTTTGAATGGTATAGTATAGTACACAGCAAAAAATGTTGAAAGAGGTATTGTTTCTCTGAAATCTATAAAAATGGTAAACTGTGATGGTGTGTGTTATTTCGTTTAACTATATATTCTAGTTGTACTATGTTTTTTTGATAATTTCAGTATTGATATTTATGGCTATATTTTTATTTTCAGAGGAACGGAAGAATTCCGACAACTGTAGAATTCCAGAATCAAACCAAAAAAAAAAAAAAAAAAAAAAAAATCAGAGGCGTAGAAAAATTTAAGATGTCTGTGATAAAAAATATAAAATTCTTTACGGAAAAGAAAATTGACTTCATAACATGGAGTGTTTTAGCAAACTTTTCTATGTTTAACAAGAAAGGTTCTTAAGTGGAAATTAAAAAGATTCTGTCTTAGGAATCTAGATTTCTTATATCTTAAACTATGGTTTTCTCCCTGAAATAAGACAGTACCTTATTACTATAGAAAGAAATTATTGAAAACATTCTACATAAAAATGGTCAATATATTTAATTTGAATGATGCTGACTCCCAAACAGTTTTGTATAATTCTCTCATGGAAAGCAGTTAAGTCGTATGAATTTTGGAGAAAATGTTTCGAATTTAAAGCCTTATAAATCCAACTGAAGAAAAGATTTCTAGGCACTTCAAAGGTCTTCGACTGCATGCTTAAAACATTTGTTTAAAATTATGTGGCTCATCACCAAAAGTATTGCTTTCTTGAAGGTTTCTTACTTCAAACCAATTATTCACCAATTATAAATGGACTGCGTGCTATTATGTTCACTGTAAACTTATTGTTTTAAATAACATAAGGTGGACTGTGTCCTTTATGAATTTTTACTCTTAAGAAAGTGAACAAAAGGTGTTGTGCGATATTCGTTTTAGGTTTTGTTTAAATTGCAGTATAGAGAATATAATTCTAGTTAAAATTTTTCATATGCATGCAATTTTGCAATCATTGAATATATTTTAGAATATTCTTAGCCAACTGATTATAAAATTATTTGGTGTTGTCTTATTTAATTTAAAAATGCGATATTTAGTTGAATTTCATTTTGTAGATGCTACTAGATTTTCGATTTCAGTATTGCACTCATAAGTAATATTTCTTCTGATACAAATAATGTAATTATAATTTACTTTCCAGGAAGAGAGTGCAACCTGGTCTCTTTTTGTTCCTTAAAATAAAATAAGAATTTACATGATCTCGCATGAGATTTCCAATTTTTATAAACTAACAAGACCTCTCGAAATTATATCTTAAACCATCACTTGAGTAATCTGCCCTACGAAAAGTCTCATGTTTGTCAAATATGCAACAAATCTTTCAATCACAGTTGTAATTTAAAAGTTCATCTACGTATTCACACCAAGGAAAAGCCTCATGTTTGCGAAAGATGCAACAAGGCTTTCTCTGAAAGTGACTCCTTAAAGAAACATTTACGTATTCATAACCAGGAAAAGCCTCATGTTTGTGAAAAATGCAACAAGGCTTTCTCTCAAAGTGGTCATTTAAAAAGACATATACGCGTATTCATACCCAGGAAAAACGTCATATTTGTGAAATATGCAACAAGGCTTTCTCTGAAAGTGGTCATTTAAAAACTCACCTTCGTATTCATACCAAGGAAAAGCCTCATATTTGTGAAATATGCAATAAGGCTTTCTCTGAAAATGGTAATTTAAAAAGACATATACGCGTATTCATACCCAGGAAAAGCCTCATGTTTGTGAAATATGCAACAAGGCTTTCTCTGAAGTGACTCCTTAAAGAAACATTTACGTATTCATAACCAGGAAAAGCCTCATGTTTGTGAAGTATGCAACACGGCTTTCTCTCAAAGTGGTCATTTAAAAAGACATTTACGTGTTCATACCAAGGAAAAACCTCATGTTTGTGAAATATGCAAAAAGGCTTTCAGTGCAAGTAGTGATTTAAAAACACATCTACGTATTCATACCAACAAAAAGCCTCATGTTTGTGAAATATGCAACAAGGCTTTCAGTAAAAGTTGTAGTTTTAAAAACTCACCTACGTATTCATACCAAGGAAAAGCCTCATGTTTGTGAAATATGCAACAAGGCTTTTCTCTGTAAGTGGTAATTTAAAAACTCACCTACGTATTCATACCAAGGAAAAGCCTTATGTTTGTGAAATATGCAACAAGGCTTTCTCTGAAAAGGGTTCCTTAAAGAAACATTTACATATTCATACCAAGGAAAAACCTCATGTTTGTGAAATATGCAACATTGCTTTCAGTCTAAGTGGTTATTTAAAAAAACATTTACGCAGTCACATCCAAGAAAAGTCTCATGTTTGCGAAATATGCAACAAGGCTTTCTCTCAAAGCTTTTATTCAAGAAGACATTTACTTATTCATACCAAGAAGTAACCTCATGTTCTTGAAATATTTAAAAAAAATTTCTTTCAAATTGGTTCTTTAAATGTACTTAACAAATATATATCAAGGAAAAGTCATCATTTCTTGGATATTTTGTATTTTAAATATGCTTTGTGGTGTATTGGACAAAAAACACACAGTCAGGCTTGAGATATATGTATACAAATGTAAGTACATGAAACATGCTAAAACCGCCATCTTACACTTTAGACCACTTTTCCTTCACTCTGCTTCCAGCCGGGACCCTAAAAAACCGGTTTCTGCGAATGTGTTTTAGAGCAATCTATCAGGGAAAATAGGGGAAATTGGATTTCAAGAAAACCCTGTCACCTTATGATTTAAGGCAGTCACTATGAGCTTTTCGTCTCTGAAGTAAATGGATTTTTGTAATAAAGTTCGCTAGAAACTCCTCCTTCCTCTAGAGAGAACTGTTTCTGATGAAGGAAACGTTCTGTTCTTTGGAGACCAACTAAAATCATTTTAACTGTCAACAGGAGATATCACTGAAAGTTCTAGATAACACTACCATTTTAATACTGTAGGATTTCCTTCGGGCCAGAATTACATATTATAATACATTAACATATGAAAATCAAAAGAAATGATATAATCACAACTTATCTATTAGATATATACACATTACATTTTATCTAGTTAATCATTTTTGTATGTAATAACTCAAATCATATCTTACTATGAATCAATATCCATATGCATAATTTATTTCATTAGAATAGCATGAAGAAGTAATACTAACATTCTCTTGGCTCAAATTTTTTAAAGAGAGAAATTAAGAATACACAAATACTTACTTCATTAGTCTAAAAATGATATACTCAATTTACAAATGTTTTAAATGTAAGTTATTCTTTGAATATGATAACGTAACTCTACAAAGCAATTTCTCTATTTCATTAATTAGCCTATACCACAAAAACTAAATGTTTATATGCAAGAATTAGTGAAGCCAGCTTATCTTATAATTTCTGTTACCATGAAACATTTTACACAACATTTCAACATCTGCTCAAAATCCTCTACTAATGAAATAAAAATATATAACACTTTACACACACACATCTTAACATCTACTCAAAATAGTACTAATGAAATGAAAATATCAAACACTTTACACATCTTAACATCTACTCAAAATCGTACTAATGAAATGAAATATCAAACACTTTACTCATCTTAACATCTACTCTAGAATCATACTAATAAAATGGATACATCACTATATTAGAAATATTTCTTCCCTATAACTCTTAGTTAAACATTTTGGTATATGATGTGTTTATAAAAACATAGAAGTGTATTAATATATATGCAAACAGTATAGAAATTTTCCCATAATGTGTTACAAATTTTTAATATATCAATCTCACTCACTTAATTGTAAAATGTTTGCATAAATGCATGGTCAAACTTTGACACATATTAACGGAACTAGAAAAAAAAATTTCAAGCGGTTGAATATCATGCATTTTTCTTTAGAAAACTGAAATTAAATTAAAATTTGTGCTCAGCATAAAAAAATAATAATAATTGTTTCGGATTGAAAAATATATCGTTTCGTGAAATCAGGGGCGTATATAACTGAATTAGTGGGCAAATTTCCTTCAATTGTCCCAAAGAATTCTGGACATTCAGAAGTCTATTTAATATCCCCTTTCTTTGATTTTCTTTTTAACAACGATTCTGTTATAATGGAGCAATTAAACTAGAAAACATTTGGATGTATTGTTCATCATATCCCGCTACTCCCCAAACCTTAACAGTTTTTTTCGGTGAAATTGGAAAATTTTTTATTGTTTCAACTTTTAATTGCGCAAGAGAGCGCCTTTCTAGTCCTACGACAGGACTAAGATAATAACACTATCGTGAACAAATTAACGTTTCACTAGTTTGTTTGTTAAATGTGTGTTCTGTTCTAATACCTTACTTGTGTGGTTTATAGGATAGTCCCAGTTTTCTGAAAAGATAACCACATTATCTAAACATGATAAATCAAACTTTTCATACCCTAGGGGTAGTTCAGTCATCCACCTGCTGAAATAATAGAAAGCATTTTTTAATCTAAATGACATTTATATAAAGGATGGTAAATTCCCAATTTTTCAAAGAACTCGGTAGTTAAAATACATATTGAATAGGGGCCTTTTGTTTGTTTGGACCTCTTTATAGTAGCCCCTTCTAAAAATCCGCAACAACGGGGTGGACGCTATATCAGAAATTGGCACTGCCTCATGGTACCTTGGCGGCATACACATATCAGGTTTAATATATTTGTTTCCTGCGGGTATAATAGGAAGGTGTCCTACTCTGTCAACATTTAATTGAAAATATTTTACGTCTTACTGGAACTAACTGCGTGGGTGCTTTTTCCTCATCACTGGCTAAGTTATTCATGCCATTTTCTATCTTATGAATCAAGGGAACTGATTCTGTACATTCAGATGTGTTTCCCTGAACGCATCATCATTATTCTTAATTAATTTTATAGTATCCTTGCCTTCTTTTGTAAATGAAGATACAAGATTTTCTCAGTTTCAACTAAATATTCTCCTATAATCTCTCTCCAAATTGGTAATTATGTTTTTCCTGATTCAAATATTTTGGAATAACAGCTGCCTTTGAGAAAATGTGTCTTAGCTCACACTCAATTTCTAGCTCTGCGGGACACAGACACGTCGTATTATCATCTAGAATATGTTTGACAGACACATGCTCACCTGTAAACGTTTCTGGTGCAGCATATTTTTCGCAACCTATATCTAATGAGGCTCCTGTATCTCTAAGGATAGACATCTCAACTTCCTTACTTCTAATGATACATAGATTAAGTGACGCTTTCGGACTCAGTTTTTACTTCAGTTATAGTACCGGAGTTATGTTTCTTTAATTTCAGAAGTGTTTGTACGAGGGTCACTCTGAAATTTTTTTTGACGTACTCTGAGGTTATACTTAAAAAAATTTAGGAGTGTTCAAAATAATCTCTTCCAGCATCTATGCACTTTTGTAGACTAATTTTCTAAATGCCTCGAACCATTCATTTCTTAGAATTGAGGATAAAAATGCTTTTATAGCCATGTCAATCTTTTCTTCTAAATGAAAACGACGTTCACGTAAGTTTTTTTTATATTAAAAAATAACCAAAAGTCGCACATAGCTAGATGCGGAGAATAAGTTGGATATTTTATGACTAATTGGTTTTTGCTTAAGAAATTCAACTGGTAATCCGGTTGTATGGGAAGATGCATTGTCATGGCGAAGCATTAGTCCGCTAACATTTCACTTCTTGGAGAATATTTGAAAGATATTTAGTGGTATACAGTTTACTGTTACTGTCTTCTGTCCTCCCAACTGGATGGCTTTGACCAATCCCATACTTCTGAAGAATACGGCATACATTACTTTTTCATTGCTCGTTGTGTATTTTCACCATTGTCGGCGCGGGATCTTCTTCAAAGACCCATACTTTGCTTTTTTGACTTCTTGGAACTTCAAAGAACGACATATAAGTTTCATCACCCGTTACAATTTTAGAAATGACGGGACGGCCATCATCATTTAGCAATTTAAGGGTTTCTTTACTGATTCTTACAAGATTCTCTTTTTGGTGCTCGGTTAGATTATGGAGAACCCAACTGCAAACTACTTTTTTCATACGTAATTCTTCATGAACAATTTTTTGTATAGCTGCGGATCCAATTTAAAGTTCCTCCTGTATCACTTGGTAGGTATAGCGATTATCATCCATTGACATTTTTCATGTGGGAGACTGCCTATTTGGGATTACTGCCGACCGCGGCCTTCCTGTGTGTTCTTCATCCTAAAGAGAATTGCGACCACGTCAAAATTCTTTAAACCATATGAATACAGTAGCACGACATGCAGATTCACCAGATGCTAATTGCAGCCGTTGAACGTATTCCTGCTGATTTAATTTAGCTTTAAAATCACAGAAAAGCATAGCACAATAATGTTCCCGCGTCAACTCCATTTTTACTCATGTATAAAATTTATTCTACGCTAAACAACTTGAAGTAAGTCTTTAAAACGTTATCTGCTGTGTTAAAATACATTGTATTTTAAAATTAAACCGTTGATTTTCTTTTGTAACTTCTCGTCGGCGCGTATCTCAAAAATTTCAGAGTTACCCTCGTAATTCATATAAGTTATTAATATATCTTTCATTTATATCAAAGTATTTGCTGACCCGTAGCGTTGTAGCTCTTAACCTTTTTTTCAATTATCAAGTTTAGAATTTACCTAACGAATTCTTCGTAATTTGTGCTGTTGACAATAAGATTTTTAAAGTGTGTAATTTTTAAATCATCCGTTACTTGTTCACCTAATTGTTCCGCAATACATCTAAGTTCTGCTGTTCGACCTTTTCCTAAATAAGTCATTTTTAGACAAAAAGTTCTTACAATAAAAATATTTAAAACCCCACAATTAGAATGTGAATGCAATATCACTTATAAACTTTTTCTTAAGAAAATAATAATAAAATTTCCAAAATAACTGAAGAAAAATAATTTTAAGCAAATTTATGCATATACTTTACTATTAATAGCAAAATTCCAAAACGTATTTGATAAACGAATAATATTTGTATCACACACTATTTATATAAAAATACTTTCATCAAATGCTATACGAGGATTTTCGCAGTAAAAACAACTTAATTTTAATAATAAAAAAAATTGTATAATATCATAAACCAAGTTCAATAAACCACTCTATTATTCTCACAAAAAAAAGCTAAAATCAGATATTTAACATTCAAATGTTTTGGTAAAAATTATTTCTGGTGAAATGGTAATAGATTTTGTGGAAAACCTTTCTACGAATATTTAAAGCAATTCGAAAAACACACAGAAAAATACAATGCATAAAATACACAGTATTATATAATTATGTTTTATTCTCATCCAAAAAAATAATATGTATATATATATAACTAAACAAATCTCACGCTATCACAGGGTGTGACTCATGCGAATTTAAAAAGAATACGCTCCAGTCGAAAATTTGCTACCCTACATTATCTGCCGATAAGTATAAAAGCAACTAAAATAGCACTAGAGCAACCTAATTGTAATACACAGCATATGTAATTGAATTTAATCATCAAAATTTCAATATTTTAAGATACAAAGAAAAATTCATTAGATGTGATCTAAATAATTGGCCAGATAGAGACGGAAATCGTACCAGAAATATTTTTGTAGATCAACACACGTAGTTGAGATTTCTGGACGGCTGCAAGAAAAAAGGACTTCCACAATTAACGAAAAATTCACTGAAAGGGCCTTTTTATAACTTCTTTTATACCGGGGTGGCACTTCTTCCAAGACCAGGATGGTCTTCTTTTTTTTTCCTACGGCAGGAATTCTTGAGCGCCGGGGCAGCGCTTCTTTCAAGACCAAGGTGGTCTTCTATATCTTTTCCTATGGAAGAAATTTTCTATTGCCGGGGCGCGACTTTTGATATAATCAAGGATTCAAGCACCCTTGACTAGGTTGGCACACATTTAAAGCTTAGTGACATAATACGTTTCCGCGCATGCGCTCTGTTAATCGCAATGTTTATATTTTCATTTGTACTTGGTTTACGCGGTATATGTGTGCGCCTGTGCTGAATGCAATGATTATCTCATGTGTCGCAATACCATTTAATTGACATATCTTTGTAATTATTTTTGAAATTCCTTTTCATCATTTTGCTACTCTTTCTTATGATATCTATTTATTTGATAAACTGATTTGTCATCCAACAATCTGATCACCAAGTTTTGCATCGGTATCGTTTCGTAAATTTATTAAATTTTGAAAATTAATTAAGTATCAAGTTATTTTCTAATTTAACCGTGGATTGAAGGGATTTTTTTTTGTGGTTTAATTTTTGAAGACATGTAAACTAATATGTTTTTTAGTGCATTGTGTATTCCTAAAAAATCCCTTATACATTCGTAGTCCCCCCCCCCAATTTTTTTTGTATAGATATAGTTCTCCAATAATTCTACAGCTTCTTGTATGTGCATAATATATTTTAAATTATTTGTTGAAAATGTCAAATCTCATCAAAGTAGAAAATATATTCCACAATTGTTCCTTAGTAAGTTCCAACCTGTATAAATATTCTATAACGATTAATATTTAGAGTAAAACTTCTAGAAACATTAAAATCAATGTTCCACATTAGATAGTAAGTCAGTTGTTAATTCTTTTTGTGTATAAAATATAACTACTTAATACTTTTATATAAATGAATAAGGTAAAACAAATAACTGAAGTATTTTCTATTAAAATATACAAACTTCATACTATATAGTATATACGACAAATTTTTTTAAAATTATGCGATATTAAGGGAATGTATCATCAGAAAAGGCGGAATAATTTTCAGAAATCCAATTTAACTATCCTCAGTTTTAAATATATTGTTCTTATTGAATTACATATAGTTTATAAAAATATCAGTATGATTTATGTATAAACAATAGATAGTTCCAAAATACAATTTAAACTTGTAAAAAGTTTACTTTAAGCCATTGTTTATCTCATATTAGAGTGAGTTAATATGAAAGTTTTTGATTAATAATAAATGTTTATCCACATTGGCGATAATGAGGATTTTTACTTTTACAACACAATGAATAGAAATTTAGATGGAAAAAATACATTGCATTATATATATAAATGAATAGCTGCATAAAATTTCCGTTTACAATTAAATTAAAACGTATCACGTAAACCAAACAAATATTTCTGTATAATTTAAATGATGAATAACATTTATATAAAAATTTATGAGTTTAAAACAGAGAATGAGTGAATGAATATTAACGTCCCACTGTTCAGCTACACGAGGGTTTTTGGGGACGATCCGCGTAATTTTGAACCATGGTCAAGTGACGCGGACGACACCTGAGCTGGCACCTCCCTCTCCTAACTACCACACCACACCAACGGGAGGATGTTTGAGCTCTCGACAGATTTTACGTGCATCGTTCCCCTACACGGCGGATCTTCAGTGGTACTGGGCTCGAACTCATGACACGCTAGCCAAGATTCGATGCTTAGACCACTTGGCTATCGCGGCCACCTTAAAACAGAGAAATCACAAGACTGTTGTGTTAGACATTTCATAAACTTATCGGGTCATAAAAATAGTTGAATATATTTCAGCCACGGCATTCAAAAATACGAATTTTTAAAATAAAAAGTGTACAACCAGACATAACAAATAATTTCCAGTAATTGAAGTGTTGTTTTTTTTAATTGGCATAAGTCACTTTGTTTTTAAAGCTAAAAAGTACCCTTTTTTAAAAATATTTTTTGGAGACAGTAACAGTAAAAATACAATTCGTATATTCAAATTATATTAAGTTGATTCTGAAAACAAAAAGTCAGTTTGATCAGTTATTATTTCACAATTTAAAAAGAAATTAAGAATTTAAGTCTTTTCAAACTTATAAAATGCCTAATTTTTAAAAAAAATTTCCGCCATTTTAAGTGATTTATGTTTAGTAGATTATTGCGAACAAAGTTTGTTTGGATTTGAAAACCTGTTTCCTTGTTGATTTTTAATAATTATTTTTCTAGCTACACTTGGAAAAAACAAGATTTTTTAAAAATATTACCAGAGATATAAAAGTTGGTATGGATTTAGGTCTGAGAACATACATTTAGGAGTATCTACAAAAACTTTCAACTCTATCTTGAACAGAAAAAATTAATGAAAAAGCTTCTAAGTTCCATAAACTATTTTTTAAAAACAAAAATTGGCCTTGAAATCTATTTTAATTATGTAACTTAGAGAACTCGAAACACACATAATCAAGCAGAAATAATTTTAGTAATGAAAATTGAAACTAATAAAACCAAATAAGCAACTCAGTCACAGTAACACAGCAAATTATGTAAGAGACAAATAACAAGTACGAGTTGAAAACGCTTGGCGGGATAAGTGGCCGATTCAATAATCCAACCTTTTTCCCTACACAATAGTACTTTCTTTAAAAGATAGAGCAAATATTTGAGCAAAATAAGGCATTTTTAAAATTAAATGTAAAACTAAAGAACAAAATAGTCGTAGCAATTGTAGTAAACAAATGACAGCACAATCACGTGATCTAGTTTTCACGTGATCGTGACGTCACATGAATTTAGTCCATTACACAGAGAGTCTGCAAATAAACCGATGGATTTCTGCTACATTAGTTAAAAAGAGTAATAGTGGAAAGAGAGAATTTTAACACTTAAAGATTTATCAGGTTTTCTAACACATATATCATAATGAGATAAAAAACAGAAATTACCCTTCAGTTTAGATTTTAAGTCACACTGCCTACTGATATGATCTGATTTAGTTAAACATGAATAGCAGGCTCCCTTTTTAGACAATATGTTTAACTTTTCATCTAAAGAGAGATATTTTCTTTGCTGGAAAACATTTATGGCTGGGATGGGATTTATCACAAAAAAATACAAACGCTTTATTATCAGGGGATTTTAAGCTTACCAGGGCTGCGGCAGTCGTCTGATCTCTATTAATCTCGTTTAGAGGGTCAGTAACATGTTTTTTTTACGGGTAAACTTGATTCGCTGCAAATTTAGTTCTTGATTACAGAATTGCCACAAACTTATGCAGAAAAGTAGCACGAAGAGGGAGAAGGGAGTAGCAAAAAGTACCGAATGGGTTTTTTTCTCACTTGCAATTCATAATTTTAATTTTGGAAATTTTGTTAAACTATTTTAAAAAATACGTTAAAATGCTTTAATTATTTAAAATACATTCAAATTCTTCCTGCTCAATATCGTGATCTGCTGTGTTTTCTTTACAAATTTCTGAAATTTATTGAAGCATTTGTGGCGGTGAAATAAAACCAAAGCAGCAAGTCCCTCGTTCTTCCAAAGTGATTTTGATTCTGAGAATTGAAACCAGCGATTCGAAGCACATTTGATTCCTTAGTTTTGTCTTTGTGGACTTCGCTCTCGAAAATACCCTTTTCGCTTCCGCAGTGGCATTACTTATGAGTAGTCTGTAAAGCTATGATGCTAAATCGCTTGAAAGAAAAGTTCCAACTTCATCTTTTACATTTAAAATGTGACATCAAAATAATGCTCCATCATTTAAAAACTCAGATTCTGAAAGAAAAACATCTTTCAACTGTATGTTAAAAATTTGTCTCCACTGACTCTCCAGAGCCCTTGCTTAGTCTGCAAATTCTAATAACAGATCGCAAAACAAAGGACGATTTGGATTTTTTTTTAAAAAAATCAGGGGGAAAATTATTAATCTTTTTCAAAGTTACATTATTTTAAGAGATTCAGTTTAAAAGTTGCTCACGTGAAGTCTTGTAAAAATTATGACTTTTTTGATAGATTTCTTTTATAGATTCTGGAGAAGTTATTTCACTTTTGCTTGTCAGTTAATTCAAAAAGGCATATCTAATACCAATTTCCTACAGTGTTCCGTGTCGTTTCGGAGTTTCTCCGTGTTTTCTCATTGGCGACTAAAGTCACTAAATTTGGGGGGGGGGGGAGAGGGTCCCCAAATAACTTATTTTTTTGAACTTGTTCCAATACTTTTATGTGTAGTTGAAAGTAGCAAAAGGTAGTGGGATCATCAAGTGAAATAGAGTAAAATTCGCGAAGTAGCAATAGGATAAAAAAAGTAGCGGAAAAGTTCCAAAAGTAGAAAAATTCACGAAAAATCGCACGATCTGGCAACACTGCTTGATAACGCAACCATCTCTTTACCCTGCACTTCTTGATGGAGAAAAGTCCCGAGATTCACAAAGGAGCGAGTGTTCTTTCTTGGTGTGTCTGGCACTTCAGAAATACATTCTTTTTCAACTTCTTATCGATGAGAGAGTAGTATTCTATGTATCTTTTACGGTAGCCTTCTGCCTCAGTGAAATCAGTCTCGAATTCTCTTCCATTATCTTCTAACGGTAGCAAAGCTCCAGATGCTGCTTCTTGCGCCTCTCCTAATCTTAAATATTTATCTTTCAATTGCACTTGTAGCAACGAAATCTTCTCTAAATCTACCACATCATTCTTGAGCTCACTTTCTATCTTATTTAAGGTAAATACAGTCCTTAGTATTCGTATCTGCACCTTTTGTGCTTTAAGATCCATATCTAATTCTATTTATCTAATTCTACAATATTTCCAATAACACGTCCTGTGACGGACGCCAGATGGAACAAACTCAGGTTCTGTAAAGAAATCTTTACGACGTTTATTGGAACACACCCCTTATTAACAGCACAGCGACACACACAAAAAGGCGAACAGTTTTAAAGAGAGAGAGATACATATGAACTCCCTAATTCTATACATGACATCATTTTGTGATGTAATCAGGACCAATCCGCGACCGGCGCACATGACATCACTTTAATCCTTACATCATAGTTATGATGCCACGTACGTGATCAGGGAAAGTTCAAGGATAAATAAATGGCGTTGCAACAGTAGAGAGTATATATATTCCACCTCTTACAAAAATATTGTCTTTTTCAAACACAAGAATGTTTTGAGCCAGGCAATTTCTCAATAGGAAAAAAATTAATGAAAACAGAAAAAAGCTCCTAAGGTTTTTAACTACGTGTAAAAACACAAATATTGCTCTTTAAAAACTAAAAACCTCGAAACATAACTGAACAGAAATGATTTTTGTAGCAAAAGTTAGAATTAATAGCCATTTCACTGAACGAACCGATTATTCTCACAAATATCTCTCTTTATATACAAAAAAAGTTTTTCGTGATGCTGTAATAAATTTATTTCTACTTAAGGGGAAGGTAACAAAAGGGACTATATCTTTGCAACAGAATGGAGCAAACCCACAGTTTGGACAAATTTACATTTATAATAGGAAGGCTTTGCATGAACATGCAGAAATAGATAAAGGTTGTAAAGCTTGTCGGCTCCTGCTTCCCTCTGATCTCCCTTGTCTACCCTCAGACCCGGCTAGAGGTGTGGGAAGAACTGAATAATCAGTTGACATGATTCACTCTAATTATTTTATTGACACAAAATATCAAGCAAGCACAATAATAATCCAATTAAGAAATTTGATCAGTATGTAGAGCGCGAAGGTAAGACCCGTTAGCTTGGGGATAATATCACGGACCCTCAACTGATTCCACGAAAACTTATACAAGCTCAGTATAAACTCTACACGTCGCGCACTAATAAGCTAACTTCTATTTAAATAAGGATCATGATACCTGTACTTTTTTATGAAGTCAAGTCCTACAGTTGAGGCCTTGAATGCAATCCTTATCCGGATATAATCACCGTCGAGTGATCCTCTCTTAGAATTCTTCAATTGATAAACTCAGATTTGCACTTAATAAATTTACGATCCTCCACTCACCAACTAACTCTCGAAATTCGCGAATACCGAATTTATATATAATATACTTAATTTGCATAATCACGTTTCCTTCCTTCGGTGAAAGTTGGTTGGTAAAACTATTTTCCCAGAAGAGTCCCCAAGGAGTTAGTCAGAGACGCGTATAGATACGTCCCAAGGTGATGATGTGTTACAAATTTTACAGACAATTCTGAATATAAATCCGTACGAACTACATAATACAAGGAAGTTACAGTTTTACAATTTGAGCCGTGATACAGTTGCATAATTTGTACAACGTGGGGTGGTCCTCCATTACGTGGGCAGGAGAGGGTTAATTCCTTCCAGTTTTAATTAATTAAACTATTAAGAATGGAAGAATGCTTTAAAATATATTTACTGAACTAAATAGAGCTCAACTAACCACGCTCTCTAAACTGTCAAATATTGAGATAGTCCACTATGAGAAACCTTCAAATATATTAAAAACTGATTAGTAATCCGACTCTCTTAACCTATCTACTATTCTTTGAAATAGTAATTCTGCTCCTTACAGAAATATGTTTCAAGAGCTTTCAGTCCACCTGTTGCTATGAGTCAAATGGATGAATCTCAACATCAAATGACAATGGACTAAATTCATGACTGAACGGCGCCAAGCGGGGAATCACGTTGCAACATTTGCCCGTGTTATTCATTACCGAGTTACAACCTATACGTAAGTTGTTGTCATTCTTGTGCTTTAATTTTATCTTTTAAAATATTTGATATTATTGTATTTCATGCATTATTCTAGTGTATATATTTGTTAGGAAAAACTCTCAACAATTCTTTAAAAAGTTCTTGTTTTATTTTAATTTATTTATCTAATTAGGTGTTCGTCTGCTTCAAATAGTGTTAGCCGGTATATTTATTTAGGTTGAATCGTAGCACCTGGTACACAGCTCATAGTTATATTAATTCTAAAAATTTAGTAGTTATTAATTATATATTTTTGCGCAAAAATGGCTTACAGTATATAGAATCAATACCACTTCTTTTAAAAAACTTCAAACTCTTTGACCTATCGAATAACAATTGTATAATTTCCTTAAAAAGAACTCACACTATTATTATCAAATACAGTGTCAGTTAAGTGTAAATAATATTAAAAAATGTCTGTTTATAATTTTAATTAATAATTCACAGTCAATAGAAAATATTTATTCTGAAGTAAAACAATTTGATGATAATTTGTGACAGGAATGTTTGCAAAAATTTAAAAAATTTTCTTTGATTCTTACATTTTACAAAAATTATTGATTTCTAAATAATTAATAATTATTCTGCACTGTTAGAAATTAATGTCAATTTCTCTCTTTCTTTAAATTAAAATAAAAAATTCTTAAGGGGAATGATACCATTGCAAAAGGCAACAATTTTTAGAAATGATCAAATTTAATTTGTTGTTATCTTATTTTTTGAAGTATATATTCAACTTGTGTTGTGTGCAAAAACGTTTATTTCTTGAAGCCTGTGCATATAGAATATTAGTTAATGGGAAAGTTTCAGATATATGTAGAGAATTATATTTTGGTGAGAGTGTATTTTTTCCTTCATCTTCTTTCCCCCCATTGTGTACATAAATATTAGAGTTGATATGGTATTTATCCTGTGATGAAAATGAATTTTTTTAAATATTATATTTACATCAAGTTTGCCTACCTACGCTTAAAATTCAAATGAATATTTCATTTTACTGTGGAACAGTTATTTGATGAAAATGAATTTTATTTTTACAATGTATTGCATATGAATACTTTATATATATATTACAATATTATGAAGCATTTAAAGATATTTGACATGTCTCTAATAAAATAAATTCCCATCTGTCTGATTTACTTAGTAATTATTCTTTAAAATGTTTGGAATTTTTTTTTAGAAATAACTGTCGAAAGTAATAAAAAAAAATACTATTTTACTATGAAATTAAAGAAATGATTTATATTAATACTAGATGTTACCCGCCCGCTTCGCTGGGTATTTCATGATGTTTTATAAATTTTACTGCTTATATATATGTATAAATTATTGATATCTAAGTCCTAGCATTAAGAATTCGATTGAA
>BMAO01016285.1:0-21852 GCA_019973975.1 Trichonephila clavata | reverse complement strand
AACTCGTCAAAATTAAAAATATTGTATGTGAATTTCGGGAAGAATCTGCATATAAACCAATTAAATAATAATGCAGCAGAAAAATATAATAAAAATAAATATTTAAAACAAATTACATTACATGAAAAAACATTCCATAGGAAAATCGTAAAAAGTCATTTCTTATTTGTGCCATCCTTTCATTTGATAAATTTCATTCAAAAACAAGAATTAATGTATTACGAGTCAGTAAAAAATCTGGATATGTTTATAATCATCATTGATTGTCAAATTAGCGAGAATCTAAAAATTCGAAAACGGTCTGCTCTTTAGTTACGGTTTTTAAAAATAAAGGTTAATGGTATAATCATTACTCAGATTGTAATTTGATATGAATGAAAAGATTAAATTCAACATCCAAGAATATGTCCAGAAATACAAACAAAATAAAAGAATAAATCGAAAGTAAGAAAGCGGAATTAATTGTCGATGCAATGTTTTGGCGAATCATCACAGTTATGGCGAATAAAAAAATAAATATAAATGAAATCATCGAGCAAGTTTAGCAATGGAAGATGTGGTTTTGGGACAGATTTCATAAACAGGTCATTATATGGAACATTTTCTGATTGATACCTCTTTGAATACGATAAAAAAAACTATTTTTTACAAGTATTGTGTTATGTTAGAAGGGAAAAATAGAAGGTTTAAGTAAAAAAAAATGTATATATTTCCAATTGCTGAAAATTTTAAATACCTGAAGGAATAAAATTAATTATGTTCTTTAATTACAAATTTGTTTGTTTATTACTAAATACAGGTCAAAGTCTTTTCTAAAAATTTCGAAAATTTGTAGTTAATACGAATTTTTTTTTCGAATTCTGTCATTTTATTAAGAATCAGCCTTAACATCTCTACATTACATATTAAAAAAGATTATTTACGATAAGCAACAATGTTCTCATATCAATTGCTTAGAGCCGTGGTAGCCTAGTGGTCAAGGTAACGGACTCGTGGTGTGCACCTGTACCGGTCCATGAATCAATGGTACCGAGCCACCCATGGAAAATTAGATTATATTATTTATTGCGGGGAATTTCTCTCGAATTGGTGTGACATGGAAAAAACACTTTATATTCCATATTAAAACACTTGAAATTCATTTTTTTTGTGTAACTATATTTTATTTTGAAGGCATAGATCAATACAGTTAAATTCAAATTATTAAATCCATAACAATCTAAAAAATTAAGAATCAACTCCCAACCCCCTTAGCGAGCTGCGGTAAAATTATCCATACCAGTTCAAGTGTTACCCTCGTCACTTGGATGTGGCTCCAAAGTACGAGGTGCGGCCGTCATTAGAACTCGGGTAGCTTTCGAAAGGTGACGTTAATGAACAATGAATGATTAATGATTTAGCAAACAATTGGAAAATATTGTGTTTAATATTTAAAACACTTTCAATCAATCCTTTGGAAAGCACCTCCATCAACTTGTTTCTTCCCCTTCATATGAAACTAATGTAGAATTTTCAAAATACCTGCGCAAATATATAAACACAATTTTTTTATTTTTTTTATAGATTTAGAGATATTTCTCTTGGTTGGACTGACTACACTATATTTCCGAACGTATTATGCAAAACCGACATACGTAAAAAACATATTTTATCACTCTGATTTTGTATCTGAAAATAAAATACTCATTGCATTAAAATAATATTTTGCTCTTTTATTTTATCTTTATTTGTTTAATCTGTCGGTTCGAAATTAATTTCGCTTACGGAAAATCAAATTTTTTTCAGAAAACTCTGAGCAAAAATATTATTACATTATTTTTATTACTGTTTCACAAATATCTTATAATTATTATTGACATGTATATATCTATACTAGCTGTTACCCGCCCGCTCGCTGGGTATTTCATGATGTTTTATAAATTTTTACTGCTTATATATATGTATAAATTATTGATATCTAAGTCCTAGCATTAAGAATTCGATTGAATTGAAAATATACTTATACCTGTAACTGTCACCTGTTGATAAAAAAAAGGGCAGAACTCATCTAATTTGTATTTTCTAAAAATCTCTAAAATTGAAGCATAGAATGATGTTTGCTCTTTCGTAACTCAAAAACCAAGTGGATTCCGCAAAACCAATTTTCGGTGGATCTCTACTCCGTAAATTGAACATGCAAGCCAAATTTCAAGTCTAATCTAACAGAAAAAAGCAAAAGTTTTACTATAAATATCCCCGTAATCCGTTGAGAGCCGTTTTCCAAATTACCGCTCTTAGCGGATTTCAATTCAACAAAAGAAAAATGCAAACCAAATTTCATTATTATAGTCCTTGTAGCTCGAAAAAAGTAATTTTTTTTGTCAATACGTCCCAGTAACCCCTGCAACCCCCAGAACTTGATTTGCTTAAAATTTATTCTTAGTGGATCCCTATTCAACAAAAGAAACATGCTTAACAATTTCAAGTATATGGGTCTAACAATTAAAAACAGGAATTTTTTCTGTAACTCCTCTTGACCCTCGCAAACATCTTTAGGGGTCAATTTTCATTTTACTCTTTGTTAGAGGAACTCTATTTCATGAAAGGAACATGCCTACCAATTTTCAAGCAGGATGATCAAGTAGTTTAAAAATGGAAATATTTATCGATTACGCCTCTTAATCTCCCGAAATTAAACTTGGTAGTTGATATTCGCGAAACCCATTTTGTAGCGGTTCTCTACTTTACGAAAGGAATCTGCTTATCAAATTTCAAGACTGTACGTCTAACAGTTTAAAAATGGGATAATTGTCTATAACGCCACTTGAGCCCCGCAACGCCACTTCTGGGTCTGTTTTCACAAAACCCATTTTGTAGGGGAATTGCACTCTATGAAAGGAATCTGCTTATCAAAATTTGAAGACTGTGCGTCCAATTAATTAAAAATGCAAAAAAATTATCAATAACGCCCCTTGAACCCCCGCAACCACCTAGGGGTCATTTTCACAAAACACATTTTGCAGTGTATTTCTATCCTATGAGAGGAATCTGCTAACCAAATTTCAAGACTGTGAGTCTAATAGTTTAAAAAAGAAATAATTATTTATATCTGCCCTTAACCCCCGCAACACCCCTTGGGGGTCAATTTTCTCCAAACCGTTTTGTAGCGGATATTTACTCCATGAAAGAAACATTCCTACCAATTTTCAAGCAGGTAGGTCAAATAGTTTTAAAAACGAAAATATTTATCTCTTACGCCACTTATTCCCCTGCAACGCCACTTAGAGGTCTGTTTTCACAAAACCTTCTTATAGCTGATCTCTACTCTATGAAAGAAATCTCTTTATCAAATATAAAGACTGTGCGTCTAATAGTTTAAAAATGGAAATAATTATCTATAACGCCCTTAAGTCCCTCAACGCCACTTGGGGGCAATTTTCACGAAACCATTTTTAGCGTATCTCTACCCTATGAGAGGAATCTGCTTACTAAGTTTCAAGACTGTACGTCTAATAACTTAAAAATAGGAATTTATAAACGCCCCTTAAACCCCCGCCCCGCAACACCCTTGGGGTCAATTTTCCAAAACCCATTTTGTAGCGGATATTTACTCCAGGAAAGAAACTTACCTACCAATTTTCAAGCAGGTAGGTGAAGTAGTTTAAAAACGGATATATTTATCTATTACGCCCCTTAATCCCCGCAACGCCACTTAGAAGTCTGTTTTCACAAAACCGTTTTGTAACTGATCATTATTCTACGAAAGGAATCTATATATATCAAATTTAAAGACAGTGCGTCAAATAGTTTAAAAATGAAATAATTATCTATAACGCCCCCTAAGCCCCTGCAACGCCACTTGGGGGTCGATTTTCAACAAACTCATTTGTTGCGGATCTCTACTCTCTGAAAGGAATCCGCTTACCCAATTTCAAGATTTACATCAAGTAGTTTAAACATGGAAACAATTATTATTAAAGCCCTTAACCCCCCGTAACGCCCCTTGCGTTTCGAATTTCGGAAAAATCCTTTCTTAGCTGATGTCTACTCTATCAAAGGAACATGTCTACCAAATTTCAAGTCTGTAGGTTGAATCAGTTCCAGAGATTTCGTGATTAGTCAGTCAGTCAATCAGTCAGTCAGTCAGTCAGTCAGTGAGTGAGTCGCTATTCTCATATATACAGTCGGTCGAAAAAATAGTCGAGCACCGTGACCCTTTCCAAAAATGATTGAAAATGGAAAACGACCTTTTTGGAAAGGAGGTCAGAATCGTGTCCCTTGGGTGTGTTGATTGAAAATTTTTTCCTCTGAAAAAAATATGGGGCGCGAGAACAAAAAATTGTTTCATCCTGGATGAGGGGACAAATGAAATGGAGACTTGTCCGCTGGGCAACGACCCATGTCATGGAGGTAGGGACAATGAGACTAGTCAAGCTGGGGAAAGCAGCGACCTATAAAGTGTAGGCATTACAACGTTGGTATGTCGAGAAAAGACAGAGAATCATTCCAATAGGGGTGTTGTTGGAACATGGGAGGCGAGCCATCTCACGACGTTGCCCTCTTGGCGTGAGATGCGAACCCTCGTCTACGTGAGTGGACCCTCGTGTGACCAGGGTCCTGACAATTTAAGCGTCTCATGTTCACATCAATCGACCCTTGCACCCGTATAGTATTGCGTTTCTCAGTACCCTCTTTCCAGGGGAATAGAAAAATGACTGTGGGAAATAAAAATGTTGGGCTGCCAAGCGTGTACGGGACCCATGGTATAATGTCCGATCCGGGCTGGAAATGTTTAAATTGTGTGATTCCCTTGTATCCGCGCTACGAGGAACCTCTGCATTTGAATCTATACGATAATAAAATAGTGTATGTCGAGGAGGGAGCCGAGGAAAGAGATTTGATTCAAAGGGAAAAAGACGTGTTGAAAAAGGAACTTGACGAGTTGAAAACAAAGAATATGAATGGAAATGAAAGAATATGAATGGAAACAAAAGAATATGATGAAAACAAAAGAATATGAATGGAAAATAAAAGAATATGAGTTGAAAACAAAAGAATATGAGTTGAACGCTAAAGTACAAAACATGTCAGTTGAAAATAAAATATTGAAAAATTTGTTGCAAGGAAAAAGAGTGGATAGAATCTCTTTCAATACATGGCGTTGGAAAAACAATAGTGTAAAAAGGTTGGTTCGACCTCGTTCAACATCTCTCAACTTTCAAGTTTACTAGCAAACCTTTGAAACTAAATCATGTAAGCTTCTCTAAAAAAAAAAAAAAAAAAAAAAAAAAAAAAAAAAAAAAAAATTTTTTTTTTTTTTTTTTTTTTTTTTTTTTTTTTTTTTTTTTTTAGAGGTAGAATGTTTTAAACTTTTTGAGCTCTGCCAAGAGTTTGGTTGTCAAGCTCCTGAAAGATATTTTAAACTTGCCTCACATTCTTTTTTTGGCTTTTGCGATATTTTATTTTATTAGCCTTCCATTGTGAATCTTACACAATGTTCCAGGACAGTCTCAAAAAATGTGTCAACCTTCCATTGTGAATCTTACACACAATGTTCCAGCCACAGTCTGAATCAATGTGTCAGAGTTTTTTTTTCTTGTCGTTTCCAAACCCCCGCCAATGGAAGAATGATTCCTGGTCCCGAGCTCCAGCAAACATTCTCCCATGGCTGTTCCAAACCCTCAATTTGTATACTATATGGAATGTCACCCTGATTTGCTTTTCATCTTTCACATTTTATTGGTCTTGCACAATGTTCAACAATTGTGTCAGAGTTTTTTTCTTGTCGTTTCCAACCTTGACTCTGAGAGTAGCCCAAAAAAATGGGAGATGAATGACTGGTCCCGAGCTATGCTCCTTTCCAGTCATCCATCTCCCATTTTTCTGGGGAATCCCTGTCCTCTACGAGGCTGCTCGTATGGGGTTGGGCGCCCTGCAGAGAGGACAGGTATTCCTCACCTCCAGGTGTTGCAGTAAACACCGCATGTGAAATACATGGCCACAATGCGTCTTTTCTGGCCAATGCATCGGACTCAGACAGATGGAACACGTCTCGGGTATTTGGAAGACGCTTTCGGGCCATTTGAGTGCAAAACAGCCATCCAAGACGGCTTGAGCCAAGAGAATCCAAGGGGCCAACGGTTGAGGTCCATGTCGCCTCCAGGCCTTGTACGCCAATCGATACAATTTGGGAAGGGCCAAGACCGTCCACAGAGCTTGCAGAAAGGCCCCCTTGCCTTGGGCCGCCTGCTGTTCGAGGTAATCACTGTAAAGTTCGGAAGGTTCAGAAGAGGTGAGACATTCAAAGGTGGGCAGGTCGTCGATGGGCTCGGGATGGGGCAACACTTTTCGTAAAAGGTCTCCCAGGTCCACGGGGGAAAGAGCAATGACGTCGGACGGAGTGAGAGTCTGTAACTGGGCTCGAAACTGCATCATAAAAGTAATGTACTCGGCCAAATGGGCCTCGTGGTATTCGGCCAGGTAGATTTGAAAGGCTTTGTCAGACTCCATTGTCTCGTATGAGGCAAAAAGGCGTCCGAATCGTGCTTTTGAGAGAAGAGCGACGCGCAGAAAGTGCTTTTGGATTGGCTAGACAGGAGGAAGATCCTGTGAGGGTTCTTTCAAAATGGATGGCATCATCTCCGGTCCCGCCGGAAGCCCTTTCAAGGTGGCAGAAAGAGTAGGATCCACGGGGCCCTGTCTCCAACATTGACAGTGAGCTCGTGTCAAACATTCGAGCGAGTGTAAAGACCCGTCCCGTACGACGACATGATTGAAGCGTTTCACGATAAAATAGTGTTCGGGGGCGTCAAAGACATTAAAACAATGGCAAGTGTCGGGTCCTTCCGTGCAGGCATCTGCACTATAGACACAATCGGAAAGATGGAATCCATGCTCGCTCAAGACCACCTGGACGGGAATGGGAAAGTGGGTCGCGAGTTGTTGAAATTTCACAATACCCGCTAAACGTTGCAAGCGTCGTCTATAAGACGACCAGCGTGAGACGTTGTCTCGCAAACCTGGGAGAAATTTTTTTTCCAATTCACCCAGGAGAGAATCGAACGAGGTCATCATGAAGAGAATAAGAAATGTTGACAACAGAGCAAACCAAATGAAAGCTCGAGTGAAAGGCTCAACCTTTTTAAACACTCTCCAATCTTTCTAAAAAAAAAAAAAAAAAAAAAAAAAAAAAAAAAAAAAAAAAAAAAAAAAAAAATTTTTTTTTTTTTTTTTTTTTTTTTTTTTTTTTTTTTTTTTTTTTTTTTTTTTTTTTTTTTTTTTTTTTTTTTTTTTTTAGAGAGATTGGTTGTAAACTTTATTTGCATCTGATAAATGTTTTAAACTTTATTTTGCTTCTGATAAATGTTTTAAACTTTATTTTGCTTCTGAAAGATGTTTTAAACTTTATTTTTGCTTCTGAAAGATATTTCAAATGTTATGTACGTCTGAAAGATATTTCAAACTTTCCTTCTGAAAGATGTTTAAACTTTGTTTGCGAGATTTTTCAAATTTTATGTGCTTCTGACAAATCTTTTAAACTTTATTCGCTTCCGACAGAGGGTTTGGGAAACCCACTCTGGATCTCGTCATACATCCTTTGCCAACGTTTACTATTTTCGTCCGTCCAATGCATGGCCCGGGGTAAATAGTGTTGTCCAATCTCTAAAATTTCTTTCAATCGTGCTTCGGTGGGTTCACCGCGCATCACTCGTTCTTGAAACACCATCGATTTCAATAAAACGTGAATCACACAATCATGAGGGGACTCTTTTCCCCGAGAACACACTAAACAATCTTGTTCACAATAACATGCATCCGAAACAGCAGACATGGTCGGACACGATAGATTGAAAAGAAACAAAATTTCAAAGCACACTACACTAGACGAGTAAATGAAATGAGGGGGTGGTAGAAGGCTTTTAAACTTGAAAAGAACACAGAGTCCACGCAGCACAAGAAGAGAAAAACTCTAGCTAGACGAGAAATTAATTTATCCTTATAAAAAAAAAAAAAAAAAAAAAAAAAAAAAAAAAAAAAAAAAAAAAAAAAAAAAAAAAATTTTTTTTTTTTTTTTTTTTTTTTTTTTTTTTTTTTTTTTTTTTTTTTTTTTTTTTTTTTTTTTTTTTTTTTAGAGAGAGAATGTTTAAAAGCAAACACTTGACAGATTACATTTCAGAGCACAAAATTTGCAGCTTCTCTTTTTCAACATGACCGACCCGGACAATGTGTTGAGCCTGTTATCCGACCCTGGTTCCCCTTTGCCCTCCATGGGTTCTCCTTCACACCCAGAGTCTTCTCATGAGCCCCCAAAACTAAACTCTCCCCAAGACCCTCGACGACGTCGTTTCTCTTCGTCTCGACGACGCCCTCCTTATGCTTATCGATTTCCCCAGCACCACGCTCAAGTCTTTTTCCATACGCACGGTCTGGCCGTGTTGTGTCTCCGAGACCATGGTTTCACGCTCACCAACGGGGTCGTCTCGTATGCTTCGGATCGCGTCGAGGCGCATAAAGTGTTCAACTCTTTACATTATCTCAATGTCGGCACCCTCTGTGTGACCGATTCTCGTTCCAAGCAAGATTTTAAAGACATTCAAGCAAAATGGAGCGCTTTCAGTCCTTTCAAACGCATCCCCGTCATGCTCTTGAAATCCCATGCACGAGGCGAATGTCCCTTTTGCCACCAGACGCAATGTCATCGTTGGATTGCCGTGCAAGGCATGTGTTCCATACTCCACCAACCTCTCAACCCCATTTTTCACTCGGCCTAACACGTCTATAAAAGGAGGACGCGGGTCGACGCTTCTCGTCAGTTTGCAGCATGGATGCCTTCCCAGAGCACCTCTCCTCCACCGTGGTGCCCGTGACGCTGCCCGAGAAACCCGATGCGTTGGAATATGCCGCTCAACAAGGCCAGGTGCGAGCGGGCATCCTCTACCAGGAGCCTCACGCCAAACGCGTGTTTACCTTATTTCGTCAAGATCCGTGGTACCACCAAAAGACGTTGATGGACAATTTCAAGCGGGCCGTGCTGGAAGCCAAGCACGTCAACGAATTTCGACCCAACGCGATCCTGTGGGAAAAAGTGTCCAAAAGCCTCTTGAAAAATCCAGATCGTTTGCTCAAAAATACCGACAAGAGGATGGTGTACATTTATGGCAACCTGTTTTTTGTGAAAAAAGACTTTACCTTTGGGTTGAGAACGGTGCACCCCGGACAAGTGCATTTCATTCAAACGACGCACGTGCCCCTGCTGCTCTACGAACTGCCCCCTTCCAGTCTCCAGTGTCGAGCCCGACCCAACGTGAACGAGAAGAGTTTCGAGCCCTACGACCAAATGCTCTACCATCGGACCATCTTGGAGCCACACACGGCCTATCCGATCCCGGCGGGAACCCACTATTTGCTGTTGACGGTTCAAAAAACCGTTTTGGGTCTGGACCTGATCCCCGAATCCCTGCTCCCTCAGCTCTTCAGAAGGGATTTCACCTGGGAGATTTTCGAAAAAAAAAAAACGTTGGATCAAACCGCCTACAAGCTACCGCCTCCGACCCCAGTGCTTGGACTGAAGCGATCGGGGGAGGAGACGCGCCCCTCCAAGAAACGAGGATGCATCCAGAGACTTGTGCAGATTCCACAACCTGAGCTACTCTATCCTCAACCTGTGCAGATTCCACAACCTGAGCTACTCTATCCTCAACCTGTGCAGATTCCAGAACCTCAGCTCCTCTCTCCGCCACCTGTGCAGATTCCAGAACCTGAGCTCATCTCTCCGCCACCTGTGCAGATTCCAGAACCTGAGCTCATCTCTCCGCCACCTGTGCAGATTCCAGAACCTGCAGATTCCAGAACCTGAGCTCATCTCTCCAGAGCCCGAAGCTGCTTGGCTCGACCAACTCCTAACGTCCTTTTCTGGACCCTCGGTGCTCCACCTGGTGCCCTCGTTCTTTGATGAAAACAATGAACTCATCACCTTCCTGGAGACTTTTGAACACGATATGGCGATGGAGCCCCTGGACTTGTCAATGCCCAAACTCTCCCCTTGTATCCGACCTTCTGTTGGATTTAAAGCCATACAACCTCTGAATCTATCTTGTAGAGTATGATCAATAAAAAAATGATTATTTTTTAAAAAACGTCTCCTTCTTTGTGTCCAAACATTTATTGGACCCGTTGCAAACAAAAAGTATAATTGTTTTAAAAACAAGTCTCCTTCTTTGTGTCTGACAACCTTTATTGGACCCGTGTCCAACAAAAAGTATAATTTTTTAAAAAAGCAAGTCTCTTTGTGTCAGAATGATCCAACATTTATTGGACCAGTGTCGACACCGCACGACGATCGTGTTTGGTAATTTGGGTCGCTGGCCCGATCGAGTCACGTATTACGAGCACGACTATCCTTACACCATCCTCTTTGAACCCAATTTCGGGGTGCACGTGCCTCGGTCGTTTGGAAAGACCGTGGTCGTGTTTACCAGTCATTTGGATTTGACGTGGGATCCAGGCGTCCAGTTGAGATTCTTTCAACTGGGTCGTCCCCCGTCTCGCCGAGTTTGGGAAGCCCATCAACCTCACAATAAGGAGGCCTATACGTTGAATCTCACAAACTGCACGCGCCTAGCGGAGGTGTACGTGAGACTATTAACGTGGTTGGATGATTGGGAAATGCATCGAGACGACCCCCTTCCTTGGCGCCTGGTCATGCCCCCAGCTTGGAAACGGGCGTTGGAACCTCACGTGGAACGCTCGCATCGCAAGGCCTTGGAATATGGGATGCCAGTTGACGTCACGCTCCTCGACCCTATATAAAGCCAGCCAGCAGAATCATTCTTTTTCAGAAGGATGTCTATCTATTTTGCTCATGCCAACTACTTTCTCCACCAGGGCAAGCCAGTGCCCATCGAGTTGTCTATTGCCACCCTTCCCAAGAATGGCAGTGATCCTCAAGTGCTCTGCATTACCGTCAACCATGACGGATTCGACTCCACGCCCCGAGACATGCGATACAATGCCTGCAAAAACGCTCGTCTTCGTCTGGTACGTCCCTTGCCCAAGAGTGTGCCTGTAGACTACCTACCCTATTGCGTGAGGGGCATGGTGGACCCAGGAGGTCTCATTGTCGTGAAAAGCTCCAAACAGCAAAAAATGTTTAAAGAGTTGGGACTCGTCACCGTATGCTTGGAGATGCTGCCCAAATTCAACACCCTTGGCGATGGCACCTTTCCCAACCCCATGCATGATGACCTCCACGAGGAAGGGGACGTGTCTCATTGCACCATGCTGAAATCTTTTCAATTTGCAAAATATCTGCAGCAGTTTCAAAAGTTGCAGGCGGAATGGAAGGACAAAGTTTCAGCTTGGAGAGAGTAAAAAAAAATTGCCCAATGGCCCAAAAAAAGGGGGACCGAGTCGACACCAAAGTCGACTCGGTCCCCCTTTTTTTGGATAAAGGAAGGTGCCAAGGTTGGAGAGCCTCTCTTTTAAAAATGTGTACTCTTCTGTGAAAACATGCCCAAAAAAACAGGCCCAAATCCGTAACTAATACCTAAGAAGGAACCTTTTGTGTTTTAATTCATGACGTCATGAATGGATGTAAGTATCATGAAAATGAATGGAAGGAAAGGATAGGATGCAAAAGGGTTGAAATATTTTTCAGAAGCAAATAAAGTTTACAACCAATCTCTCTAAAAAAAAAAAAAAAAAAAAAAAAAAAAAAAAAAAAAAAAAAAAAAAAAAAAAAAAAAAAAAAAAAAAAAAAATTTTTTTTTTTTTTTTTTTTTTTTTTTTTTTTTTTTTTTTTTTTTTTTTTTTTTTTTTTTTTTTTTTTTTTTACAGAGTGAGAAAACTTTTCAGAGTGAGAAAACTTTTCAGAGCAAAGAATAGTTTGAGTTTGACTGTAATTTCAAACATGTAGCGTGTCTTTGGCTCGGGGTCAATAGTATTTTCCATTGCATAAAATTGACTCGAACCTTATAATTGGTTGGCTCACCGTGCAACATTTGTTCTTGAAACAAATGATTGTCAGCTTATAAATGTTTGGGAGTTTTATGTAGACTTGATACCCAACATTGACATTTACAATAGTATTTTCCATTCCATAAAATTGGCTCCAACCTTATAATTGGTTGGTTCACCGTGCAACATTTGTTCTTGAAACAAATGATTGTCAGCTTATAAATGTTTGGGAGTTTTATGTAGACTTGATACCCAACATTGACATTTAGCTTTGGTCAAACATTCTTTGGAATGGAGTGTCCCATCTCGTACGACGACTTTATCCAATTGTTTCACAATAAAATATTTTTCGGGTTCATCAAATAAATAAAAACAATGACAACAACCTGGGCCTTTAGTATTTTTGTCTCTACTATAGATGCAATCCGAGATATGAAGCCCATGTTCGTTCTGGACCAACTTGACGGGAAGAGGAAATCTGTTCAAGAGTTCTTGAAATTTCACAATACCCGCTAAACGTAGCAATTTTCGTCTATAAGGCAACAACTGGGAGGTGGGTTCTTGCTGCACACCTGGGATAATCATGTCTTCCAATTGAGAAAGTAACGTTTCTAATGAAGACATGACTCTCAGGAAGGAATGCTTACAATCAGGGAATACAAACAAAACTGTCAAGCTCTTGGCAGATTGAACAGCTCAAAACATTTTCAACCAAACTATTACTCTCTAAAAAAAAAAAAAAAAAAAAAAAAAAAAAAAAAAAAAAAAAAAAAAAAAAAAAAAAAAAAAAAAAAAAAAAAAATTTTTTTTTTTTTTTTTTTTTTTTTTTTTTTTTTTTTTTTTTTTTTTTTTTTTTTTTTTTTTTTTTTTACAGAGTGAGAAAACTTTTCAGAGTGAGAAACATTTTTAGAGCAAAGAATAGTTTGAGTTTGACTTCAAGTTGTCGAGTGTTTATACCCTACATTCAAGTGACGTCATGCGCAGTAGAATGTTATAGGACTTTTCATTTTTTTTCCAGTGTCTCATTTCTCATGGCCTCGTGCTCGAACCTTCCATCTCGGTCTATTCCAATGGGATCGAGTTCTTTTCGATTCAAACCGTGTGAGTTTCAAGGCTCTCGAGACCCTCCTATGGGGGGTATTCCCAATGGAGGGTTCGACAGGACTCGTAGCCCACGTCCTACCCTGCGCGACACACGTTCCTAGGTGCCTTAGGAGCCCCACCATGTACCTTTGAATGTTTTGATGGTTCACTCCTTACAGACCCTCCTATGGGGGGTAGGGTCAAATCAATGGGAGGGTTGCCCTCTACTAGCGCGTCTCTTTCATTTGACATGCTGCAAACGCTTCTCGGTTCCATAGAAGCCGAGATTGGTTCGTACCTGCCGAGATTGATTAAGACAATGTTACACCTGTTTTTGAACCCTAGAGACCCTTCTAGGGGGGGTAGGATCTTGTAAGGGGTATCTTTCGAAAGAGCCTTTTATTCCAAACAGATGGATAGGTGACACGATGACCTGAGGGGTCCTGGGGCTGAGCAAGGTCCCGTTCAAGTTTCGCGTGACGCAAAAAGTGACCCGCACTCAAACCACTATAGCACAAAAACCATTCAAGGTGCGACATTGAAACCCAGTTTAAACAATGACCCATCGTATGGGCTATCCGAAAATATAAAAATATATACAAAAAATACAAAAATATCATCATGAAAACAAGTAAAACATTACGTGAATAAAGAGGTCATGCGAGACTCACCGGCCCTTAAGGGGGGCTTACACACAAATTTTGTGGCAAGTGACCCCGAAAAGGGATAGAAGAGATGGAGATCTATCGAATGACATCAGAATTGGCAAGGGTCGACCACTGGTGCGGGCACTATTCGCTGAAAACTGTTCAAAATACCTTATTTATCGGTCGTAATCCAAAATTATTTCGCTGTTTCGCGCTGCTGGCTGTTGCTATGTCTCACCAGACTAATTAATTTAAAAAAAAAAAAAAAAAAAAAAAAAAAAAAAAAAAAAAAAAAAAAAAAAAAAAAAAAAAAAAAAAAAAAAAAAAAAAAAAAAAAAAAAAAAAAAAAAAAAAAAAAAAAAAAAAGCATCCCCCTTAGCAGTTGCTCGACTGAGCTCCGCGAGCGAGGTCCTCCATTTTATATCCAACATTCAAGAGTGACATCACATTGTGCATGCGCAGTAGAGTTTTAAAGGCGCATGCGCAGTAGCATTTTATTGGACTTGTAATTTTTCGCAGCATCAGACTGGTAGTATGGAAGCTTTTCCCATTGGAACGCTATGGAAACAAGTCCAAACCTTCTATCTCGGTAAATTACGGTCGGATCGGGTCCAGACTTTTTCCCTGGGGGGTCATGGGGACCCCCCCTGGTGAACCGGAAGTGGCGATATCTCGGCTCCTATGGGGCCCTCGTAGACGTGTGACCCGTCCAAAGATTCAGAATCGTTTGTAGTTTACAAAACATTCATCGGTTTGGACCTAGACCCCCTGGTTCAGGCACTAGGCTAAAAAAGGCCCTATGACCTACTTTGGATTTGCTCCTCACCTATCCGTCCGATTTTCAAACGGTTGACGTTGTTGGATAGCCCTTCACAGGGACTCTCGATATATACCACGGATCTAGACCTTGGGTCCCGGGTTTCGATCCTAGGCTCCAAACCATTTCGACATTTGAAAGGGACCTTGCTCAGCCCCCACACCCCTCAGGGCGTCGTGTCACCTATCCACGTGTTTGGAATTGCGAGCTCTTTCGAAGGATACCCGTTACAAGATTCTACCCCCCATAGGAGGGTCTGTAGGGTTCCAACACTGGTGTCCACTGGTCTTGAACCCATCTCGGCTTCTATGGATCCCATAAGCTTTTGCAGCATGTCAAATGAAAGAGACGAGCGAGTAGAGGGCAACAGTGTCACTGCTGTGACCCTACCCCCCATAGGAGGGTCTGTAAAGAGTGAAAAAAAACAAAATTCAAAGGTAAATCACGGGGCTCCTAGGGTGCCTATGAACTTGTGTGGCACCTTGTAGGACGTGGGCTTCAAGCCCCGTCGAACCCTGTACAATTCTAAAGTATACCCCCCATAGGAGGGTCTCGAGAGCCTGGAAAAGAACACAGTTTGAATCGAAAATAACTCGACTCGTATGGAGCCGATAAGGGAGGGTGAGCTATCAAAGGGTTGGAGGGCACGAGTAGATGACAAAACGACTCATGGTGTAGGCAGACCCCCCATAGGAGGGTCTACAGAACATGACAACTGGAAATTAAAATGACAATGATAATACACTTGGCACTTGAAGAACAACTTGAGAATCAAACTCAAACAGCTCTGAAAAGTTTTCTCACTCTGTAAAAAAAAAAAAAAAAAAAAAAAAAAAAAAAAAAAAAAAAAAAAAAAAAAAAAAAAAAAAAAAAAAAAAAATTTTTTTTTTTTTTTTTTTTTTTTTTTTTTTTTTTTTTTTTTTTTTTTTTTTTTTTTTTTTTTTTAGAGAGAGTAGCTTACATGATTTAGTTTCAAAGGTTTGCTAGGGAACTAGAAAGTTGAGAGATGGCTGAACGAGGTCGAACCAACCTTTTTACTCTATTGTTTTTCCAACGCCATGTATTGGAAGAGATTCTGTCCACTCTTTTTCTTTGCAACAAATCTTTCAATATTTTAATTTCAACTGACATGTTTTGTACTTTAGCGTTCAACTCATATTCTTTTGTTTTCCATTCATATTCTTTTGTTTTCAATTCATATTCTTTTGTTTTCCATTCATATTCTTTTATTTTCAACTCATTTTCTTTTGTTTTGAACTCGTCAAGTTCCTCTTTCAACATGTCATTTTCCTTTTTCAACACATCTTTTTCCCTTTGAATCAAATCCCTTTCCATGAGGTCGTTTCTCGCTTTCATCTCGTTGAGCTTTGGGTCGTTTTTCGCTTTCATTTCATCCATCTTTGACCTTAATATCAGCTTGTGGTCCATGGCACATGCTTGTTTTGTTTTCTTGACTTCATTCATCATATTTTGTTGTTTACGAGACAATACATATACTTCGTCTCTTATGCGTTGAAAGGAACACTCGGCTCCCTGATTTCCCTCCTTGACATACACTATTTTATTATTGTATAGATTCAACTGTAGAGGTGTGCATTCCTCCGTTTCCTCGTAGCGCGGATACAAGGGAATTACACAATTTAAAAATTTCCAACCCGTCACATGGATCGGTACCCCCCATCTTACATTACACCATGGGTCTCGTACACGCTTGGCAACCTTTTCCCAACTGGATACATTTTTACTTCCAAGTTGCTCCCACAATAATTTTTCTATTCCCCCTGGAAAGAGGGTACAGAGAAACGCAATACTGTGCGGGTGCAAGGGTCGATTGATGTGAAAATGCGATCCATGTTGCAGATTGCTTAAATTGTCAGGAATCTCACCCTTGTCACACGACGATTTGGGTTGACTCACGTAGACGATGGTGCGCACCAGATGAAAGGCATTTTTAATCTCGACGCATTTTTTAGCCTGACCGCTCTTGGGAAATTCATACCGAACTTTTCTTTTCCAGACGTCTTCAAACGCACTCTCTTGTTCACACGCTAGAATCATGTGTCGGTGTTGTGTTTTAAATGTCAACCCATCACATAAACACCAAAAGGGTAAAATGACAAATTGATCCCGAATATTTTCCATTTCCCTACAAAATGTATCAAAAATATCATGTTTTACCATCAAGTGAAACCAATTCAAGTCTTTCCTCAAATAACGTTGAATAATACCATAAACATCTTTTCCCAAACCACTGGCTTCCTCAAATTCTATCCCCTCTTCCCACAGGTCGGGTTTCTCAAAAACAGACTCATATAATCGTACAGCATGCGATTGGGGACGACCATACATGTCACGAGGATTGGGTTGAAAGTGTTGACATTCACATGTTTCCACCACCTCTACTTTCTGTGTCTTGTCTGCTATCATTTTATCATTTAAAAGGGCCCCGATAGTTTTGGCATTTGTGACGAATAGCTTCAAACAGGACACCACATGATTCACATTAACGGGAAGATTCTTTTCCCCATGATTCCATTGTCGATGTCCAAAACAAAACACACATTGTTTACGAAAATTCAAACTATGCTCTTTGGAAGCATGTGTAGAATAAAAATGAAGTACTGTCATTTCCTCGTCACATTGTGGGCAACATATGGGATCATTTGAATGGGTATGTAAATGCCTGAAAAAAGTCGAAGAAGATTTATACATGTTTGTTGTGAGTTGTAAATGATTAACGTTTGAATGCTTACAATCAGGGAATACAAACAAAACTGTCAAACTCTTGGCAGATTAAAGAGCTCAAAAAATTTTCAACCAAACTCTTACTCTCTCTTAAAAAAAAAAAAAAAAAAAAAAAAAAAAAAAAAAAAAAAAAAAAAAAAAAAAAAAAAAAAAAAAAAAATTTTTTTTTTTTTTTTTTTTTTTTTTTTTTTTTTTTTTTTTTTTTTTTTTTTTTTTTTTTTTTTTTTTTTTACAGAGTGAGAAAACTTTTCAGAGCTGTTTGAGTTTGATTCTCAAGTTGTTCTTCAAGTGCCAAGTGTATTATCATTGTCATTTTAATTTCCAGTTGTCATGTTCTGTAGACCCTCCTATGGGGGGTCTGCCTACACCATGAGTCGTTTTGTCATCTACTCGTGCCCTCCAACCCTTTGATAGCTCACCCTCCCTTATCGGCTCCATACGAGTCGAGTTATTTTCGATTCAAACTGTGTTCTTTTCCAGGCTCTCGAGACCCTCCTATGGGGGGTATACTTTAGAATTGTACAGGGTTCGACAGGGCTTGAAGCCCACGTCCTACAAGGTGCCACACAAGTTCATAGGCACCCTAGGAGCCCCGTGATTTACCTTTGAATTTTGTTTTTTTTCACTCTTTACAGACCCTCCTATGGGGGGTAGGGTCACAGCAGTGACACTGTTGCCCTCTACTCGCTCGTCTCTTTCATTTGACATGCTGCAAAAGCTTATGGGATCCATAGAAGCCGAGATGGGTTCAAGACCAGTGGACACCAGTGTTGGAACCCTACAGACCCTCCTATGGGGGGTAGAATCTTGTAACGGGTATCCTTCGAAAGAGCTCGCAATTCCAAACACGTGGATAGGTGACACGACGCCCTGAGGGGTGTGGGGGCTGAGCAAGGTCCCTTTCAAATGTCGAAATGGTTTGGAGCCTAGGATCGAAACCCGGGACCCAAGGTCTAGATCCGTGGTATATATCGAGAGTCCCTGTGAAGGGCTATCCAACAACGTCAACCGTTTGAAAATCGGACGGATAGGTGAGGAGCAAATCCAAAGTAGGTCATAGGGCCTTTTTTAGCCTAGTGCCTGAACCAGGGGGTCTAGGTCCAAACCGATGAATGTTTTGTAAACTACAAACGATTCTGAATCTTTGGACGGGTCACACGTCTACGAGGGCCCCATAGGAGCCGAGATATCGCCACTTCCGGTTCACCAGGGGGGGTCCCCATGACCCCCCAGGGAAAAAGTCTGGACCCGATCCGACCGTAATTTACCGAGATAGAAGGTTTGGACTTGTTTCCATAGCGTTCCAATGGGAAAAGCTTCCATACTACCAGTCTGATGCTGCGAAAAATTACAAGTCCAATAAAATGCTACTGCGCATGCGCCTTTAAAACTCTACTGCGCATGCACAATGTGATGTCACTCTTGAATGTTGGATATAAAATGGAGGACCTCGCTCGCGGAGCTCAGTCGAGCAACTGCTAAGGGGGATGCTTTTTTTTTTTTTTTTTTTTTTTTTTTTTTTTTTTTTTTTTTTTTTTTTTTTTTTTTTTTTTTTTTTTTTTTTTTTTTTTTTTTTTTTTTTTTAATTAATTAGTCTGGTGAGACATAGCAACAGCCAGCAGCGCGAAACAGCGAAATAATTTTGGATTACGACCTATAAATAAGGTATTTTGAACAGTTTTCAGCGAATAGTGCCCGCACCAGTGGTCGACCCTTGCCAATTCTGATGTCATTCGATAGATCTCCATCTCTTCTATCCCTTTTCGGGGTCACTTGCCACAAAATTTGTGTGTAAGCCCCCCTTAAGGGCCGGTGAGTCTCGCATGACCTCTTTATTCACGTAATGTTTTACTTGTTTTCATGATGATATTTTTGTATTTTTTGTATATATTTTTATATTTTCGGATAGCCCATACGATGGGTCATTGTTTAAACTGGGTTTCAATGTCGCACCTTGAATGGTTTTTGTGCTATAGTGGTTTGAGTGCGGGTCACTTTTTGCGTCACGCGAAACTTGAACGGGACCTTGCTCAGCCCCAGGACCCCTCAGGTCATCGTGTCACCTATCCATCTGTTTGGAATAAAAGGCTCTTTCGAAAGATACCCCTTACAAGATCCTACCCCCCCTAGAAGGGTCTCTAGGGTTCAAAAACAGGTGTAACATTGTCTTAATCAATCTCGGCAGGTACGAACCAATCTCGGCTTCTATGGAACCGAGAAGCGTTTGCAGCATGTCAAATGAAAGAGACGCGCTAGTAGAGGGCAACCCTCCCATTGATTTGACCCTACCCCCCATAGGAGGGTCTGTAAGGAGTGAACCATCAAAACATTCAAAGGTACATGGTGGGGCTCCTAAGGCACCTAGGAACGTGTGTCGCGCAGGGTAGGACGTGGGCTACGAGTCCTGTCGAACCCTCCATTGGGAATACCCCCCATAGGAGGGTCTCGAGAGCCTTGAAACTCACACGGTTTGAATTGAAAAGAACTCGATCCCATTGGAATAGACCGAGATGGAAGGTTTGAGCACGAGGCCATGAGAAATGAGACACTGGAAAAAAAATGAAAAGTCCTATAACATTCTACTGCGCATGACGTCACTTGAATGTAGGGTATAAACACTCGACAACTTGAAGTCAAACTCAAACTATTCTTTGCTCTAAAAATGTTTCTCACTCTGAAAAGTTTTCTCACTCTGTAAAAAAAAAAAAAAAAAAAAAAAAAAAAAAAAAAAAAAAAAAAAAAAAAAAAAAAAAAAAAAAAAAAAAAAAAAAAATTTTTTTTTTTTTTTTTTTTTTTTTTTTTTTTTTTTTTTTTTTTTTTTTTTTTTTTTTTTTTTTTTTTTTTTTTTTTAGAGAGTAATAGTTTGGTTGAAAATGTTTTGAGCTGTTCAATCTGCCAAGAGCTTGACAGTTTTGTTTGTATTCCCTGATTGTAAGCATTCCTTCCTGAGAGTCATGTCTTCATTAGAAACGTTACTTTCTCAATTGGAAGACATGATTATCCCAGGTGTGCAGCAAGAACCCACCTCCCAGTTGTTGCCTTATAGACGAAAATTGCTACGTTTAGCGGGTATTGTGAAATTTCAAGAACTCTTGAACAGATTTCCTCTTCCCGTCAAGTTGGTCCAGAACGAACATGGGCTTCATATCTCGGATTGCATCTATAGTAGAGACAAAAATACTAAAGGCCCAGGTTGTTGTCATTGTTTTTATTTATTTGATGAACCCGAAAAATATTTTATTGTGAAACAATTGGATAAAGTCGTCGTACGAGATGGGACACTCCATTCCAAAGAATGTTTGACCAAAGCTAAATGTCAATGTTGGGTATCAAGTCTACATAAAACTCCCAAACATTTATAAGCTGACAATCATTTGTTTCAAGAACAAATGTTGCACGGTGAACCAACCAATTATAAGGTTGGAGCCAATTTTATGGAATGGAAAATACTATTGTAAATGTCAATGTTGGGTATCAAGTCTACATAAAACTCCCAAACATTTATAAGCTGACAATCATTTGTTTCAAGAACAAATGTTGCACGGTGAGCCAACCAATTATAAGGTTCGAGTCAATTTTATGCAATGGAAAATACTATTGACCCCGAGCCAAAGACACGCTACATGTTTGAAATTACAGTCAAACTCAAACTATTCTTTGCTCTGAAAAGTTTTCTCACTCTGAAAAGTTTTCTCACTCTGTAAAAAAAAAAAAAAAAAAAAAAAAAAAAAAAAAAAAAAAAAAAAAAAAAAAAAAAAAAAAAAAAATTTTTTTTTTTTTTTTTTTTTTTTTTTTTTTTTTTTTTTTTTTTTTTTTTTTTTTTTTTTTTTTTTTTAGAGAGATTGGTTGTAAACTTTATTTGCTTCTGAAAAATATTTCAACCCTTTTGCATCCTATCCTTTCCTTCCATTCATTTTCATGATACTTACATCCATTCATGACGTCATGAATTAAAACACAAAAGGTTCCTTCTTAGGTATTAGTTACGGATTTGGGCCTGTTTTTTTGGGCATGTTTTCACAGAAGAGTACACATTTTTAAAAGAGAGGCTCTCCAACCTTGGCACCTTCCTTTATCCAAAAAAAGGGGGACCGAGTCGACTTTGGTGTCGACTCGGTCCCCCTTTTTTTGGGCCATTGGGCAATTTTTTTTTACTCTCTCAAAGCTGAAACTTTGTCCTTCCATTCCGCCTGCAACTTTTGAAACTGCTGCAGATATTTTGCAAATTGAAAAGATTTCAGCATGGTGCAATGAGACACGTCCCCTTCCTCGTGGAGGTCATCATGCATGGGGTTGGGAAAGGTGCCATCGCCAAGGGTGTTGAATTTGGGCAGCATCTCCAAGCATACGGTGACGAGTCCCAACTCTTTAAACATTTTTTGCTGTTTGGAGCTTTTCACGACAATGAGACCTCCTGGGTCCACCATGCCCCTCACGCAATAGGGTAGGTAGTCTACAGGCACACTCTTGGGCAAGGGACGTACCAGACGAAGACGAGCGTTTTTGCAGGCATTGTATCGCATGTCTCGGGGCGTGGAGTCGAATCCGTCATGGTTGACGGTAATGCAGAGCACTTGAGGATCACTGCCATTCTTGGGAAGGGTGGCAATAGACAACTCGATGGGC